>JAODLL010001072.1:0-13475 GCA_026546735.1 Forbesichthys agassizii | reverse complement strand
GTAAAAGGGCAGTGAGGTACAGAGGAGCAAGATTGTGAATAGCCTTGAATGTGAGGAGCAGAATCTTGTAATCAATGAAGATTATGAAGGACAGGAGTGATATGATCCATAAAGGGCTGTAATGGCTTTATTACGTGACTGAACTGCAGTGGGTGACATTACTAGCAGACACCAGGTTTGTTTAAGGAGAAGTATTTTTAGACAGCAGAACTCCCGTCTGTCTGCTTCTATTAGTAACTTTAAAAAAATACCTTTGCCTTTACATCTAAGCCGTAAATAACATTTTCACTGAATCGAGCTCAGCACAGCAAAACGCAAATATAGAACCCAACACCTGAGAGGCAATGTTTCTTGAAATAGCAACCAAAAACAGTTGCAGCAAGTCCAAGAAAGCAGCAAACTTCTCTTTCTGACGTCTCCAGGGACACAAAATGTCATCTTAGTTCATGGCTGAGCTGTCCCTATTCTCTCCTAGTTAATGAGTACATGGAGGGTTTTGGCTTCACACCAGACCTGTGGCTATTTGTCCTTTGCATTGGGCCAAAGGACCTGTTCAACTCTTCAACGCTTTGTATTAAAAGGTGGAGTCGGTTACTCTAAGATAATACCCTTTTCGTCAAATAGAGCTAGCTGTCCATTATGTGTGCATGCTAATAATACCAAGCATTTCTACAAATCCCTGTGTCTGTAAATGGGAGCACAAACAAAGTGGTGCAGATCGCACCACCCAACACGATCCCAGCCTTGGCGATGCATGTCCATTTTGGGGGGCAGAGCTTCTGAGGGAGCACCATATGGCATCAAAAGGAAAGGTGTTTTTGTTTAGATGAGTTCAAATCAACAATCACTGCTTTAAAATAGTCGCATACATTGACTAAACTGACAAATTTCCCTTTGGGCATAAACTGAATGAATGTGCGAGATATTCCATTCCGGGCTCCGTTCAGATTGTGTATTCCTGTGTGTTTCGTAAATGCTATGGTATGGTGTGGTAAAACATTTGATGTTGATAGTAATTATGGATCACAATAGAACTCATCTTTCATCACACCTGCCAAGAGACATTAGTTGGTGCATCTGCAGGGAGCATTGAGCCAATAGCATGCTGCACAATGCACCAACCACGCATTTCCTTTTGTCCATGAATGCATAATTTTGCATAATTGTGGTCATATAAGGCTGCCAGCCTTCTCTTTCCAAAACTGTTATCTATTAACTAGAACAGCCTGTCTCTTATAGGTTGGTAGGTAGGTAGGTGTTTGAAAGATTATTAAGTGATCTGCTGTTTTTCGTAGAAAGTAGGAGTGTTCGATATGGACAAAATGTCATATCCTGTTATAGATTATTTTATATCCCAAAAATGATACATATCATGATATAGCAAGTTCTGTAAATAAATCCAATGACCCCCCCCCCACACACACACACACACACACACACACACACACAAAATGTGTTAACCTGAATTAAAATAAAAAGAAATTGATTGTTTACTAACGTGAACATAACCCATTGACTGCATAATGTACGCAACTAGAACATGGCAATCATAGTGTTGAGAAACATGTGGTTTCTTTAAGATAACTCGTCTGAAAGATTGGATATTCTAGGAGCTTGCCAGACATAGAAACAAAATACAGAGGTAGGAAATTCAATCAAACATTTTCATAGTCTTAAACTACGTCATGGTTAGACTGTATGTCCCGAATGTAATGTCCATTTGTTTTGCCAGGTAACTAGCTAGCGCATTTTGTTTACTTTGCAGCAGTAGGATCGGCGATGCCCCACACAAAATACAACAATACAACTTTTGGCTGGATTAATCGATCATAACACTAGAGAGTACGAATCTGCCTCACTGTTTTTCTGATCACAAGCTGCTACGCCATGCTCTCTTCTCCACTACAGGGCGGGCCTGGCTCACACCACACTCATACGCACACACACGGAGCTTAGGGAGGGAAAGATAGACAGTGGTGGAGAGATAGAGAGCTGACGAAAACTATACGTTACTGGAAGTGCAATAAAAGCCTCGCCATTAAAAAGCAAACAAGAGTAATTTGTGCAAAATATGGACTCCAAATGACGAAAATTAAAGAGTAGAGTGTGATTTTCCCAACCACAATATAAACGATAAAGTATAATTTAAGACGGTAGATGTTTTTCTATAATCATACAATATATAACGCTTTGTCGCACAGCCCTAGTAGAAAGTAGTTGAAACTACATTCTACATACTGGATATTCCTTGTTAAAAGGTGTGAACAGCTGTTCTATAAATAGGTAGGCAGGTAATGTAGAAAGGCAGGTTGACCTTTATCTTTAGTTTAAAAACAGGCTGACCTGCTAGCTACCTTGGTAGGTAACTAAATGGTAAATGGCCTTCATTTATGTAGCTCTTTTCCAACCTGTACAGTTCAAGCCTCATATTCACACATTCACACACCAACGGTGGTGTCAGCCATGCAAGGCACCACCTGACCACCAGGAGCAGTGTAGGGTTAGGTGTGTTGCTCAAGGACACCTCGACACTTGGTGAGGAGTTAGTGGGATTTGAACCCCACTCTACCCACTGCCACCATAACTAGGTCTCCTGGGTAGGTAGGTACTATAAGTAGGAAGCTATATCTCCAATGTAGGTAGGTACTGTATGTAACTACGTCTACAGTAGATAGGTAACTAAGGTATCTAGGGTAACTAGGTCATACAGTAGATAAATAACTATGTCTCCCATGCAGATACAGTATGTATGTTGGTCTCCCAGGAACGATAGGCATATAGATCGTAACTACATCGTACAATAGATGGAGAAGGTAAATTGGTCTCCTAGGTAAAGTAGGTATAGGTGTACCGTAATTACCGATATAGACTTATTGAGTGACAACGTTAACAGCTGATGAATATCGACTTCCTCACTTCCGGAAAGTCAGTCGAGCTTACAAGGGTCTCAGACGTTGATCACAGAGCTGCTTATGTGACGTAGTGCTAGTGAACGGAAGAGGCTGGGACTAAGTCATACAGTAGGTCCATGTAACTATGTAGTAGTGTATGGAGGTAGGTTGTACAGTATGTACTGTAGGTAGGTAGGTAAAGGACTAGGTCATACAGTTGGTAATAGGGGTGTAAGAAAATATCAGTAGAGTATCGCGATTAGGCCTGTCACGATAACTCTATTTTGTTGGCCGATTAATTGTCCAAAACATTATCGCGGTAAATGATATTATTGTCATTTTAAGGGCAGACAAAAAAAGACAAGACAATGACTGATTATAGGCCTGATCCAAGGAGTCAACAAGGGAAGCAGGGAGAAGTTTAACTGAAACACGGGAAACATTTTATATTTAAAACAAGCATCCAACACACTGTCGTGGTAAAGGTTAGTTGTGAATTACGTACTTTTGTCCAGACGGAGCAGTAACTTAATCCAGTATTTTAGGATGAAAGTGACACAGTTAATATGTTTGGGAGTTCGTATGTGGGTAAGAAGTGCCTTCTAAAGCAAACTCTATACTGTTATCATTAAGAAACAGCAAAATGTCAACTTACTATAATTATTTCAGGTTTGCAGCGACATACTCCATATTTTCTAGGTAGATATTTTAACCAACAGCAAAATTATAGAGGTGAGTTCAGAATTGGCGAACATTGACCTTGAATGTTGAACTTTTTGTGCAAACATTCCAAACATATTAGATTGAAACTGTCACCATTCGTCCAGCGTCAGTGTGTGTTCGTTGAGAACTACCTCCTCAAACAGTTTGTTGCGAACTCAAGCAAACGAAAAAATGTTTGCCAATTCTAAACGCACCTCTGTTCCGCTATTGTCGTGTGACATTAATTATTCGTTGTGATTGGTTACACCAGTTTCATTGCTCGGCAAAGTAGGTAGCCTACAAACCTTGATGCGAATAAAACAAATGCTGTATTTATGCATTTATTCTTCTAAATGTAGTTGGCTGGAATTATGCATTCATCAGGGAAAACACCTTTACCTGAACAATTCAATATCCATTGGCCTTGAAGAACATGTATCAGCTGTCGCTGTCTACTCTGTGTGTGTGTGTGTGTGTGTGTGTGTGTGTGTGTGTGTGTGTGTGTGTGTGTGTGTGTGTGTGTGTGTGTGTGCGTGAGAGAGAGAGAAACGAGCAAAGGAGAGAAAAGCACATTAGCAGCGCAGCACTTTAACTTGTGTCTTATGTCAGCAACACTGTAAATACAATATTATCGAGGTCAGAAAAATGATCGAGGTTAGTTTTGTATATCGTACGATATGGCAATATAGTAATTATCGTGCCTAATCGCGATAATGTTGCGCGATACATCAATATTCTAAAACACTGTCGATTTATCCGTTTTCCACAAATTAGAAATCGCAACCTATCTTACAGTATCGTAATATATCGCAATATATCGAATCGTGGCGTCTATATATGTATATTGGTATCGCCAGACACTTGTCAATGACCAGCCCTAGTAGGTACACATGTAATTACGCTGTAGGTGGTACGATGTATGTAGGCCCTATGAGTCTCGAGTCTGACCTGGGCCTCATTGCTGCTGACAGACTGCTGGTCCAAGGCCACGTCTCCGTCAACGCGCAGCTCCGGCTCGGGGTCGGCGATGGGCGCCTTGGGCTCGTCTCCCCCGCACCCCCCGCTCTCCCCCGCCTCCCCCTCGCACTGCGAGCGTCTTTTGAGAAAGGAGGAGAAGAGGCGCGACAGGCCGCGGCCGGCCGAGTTGCGGGCGCGAGGCCTCAGCTGCTCCTCCTGGGAGTCCTCCTGGCCCGGTTTCTGCTGGCTCCCCGCCTCGTCTGTTGTCATGGCGACCACTGGTGGGGAGGCAAGCAGGTCCATTTCTGATATAGATTTGATTTTTGCATACAGTAGGAGACAAGTGTTTAAGGGTATGTATGCTGCCAACATGCAGATAGCATACAAGGTTTAAAATACTTTATACTATATAACAATAGTTTAAACCTCATACTACCCTTTCAAAGACAAACATGCACATGTTGTAAACGTTGTCAATTTGTAAGTAGTGGGCCTAATTGTCGACCTGTAAGAAAAGAAAAACCAAGGCTATTCTTCAGACCAAGCAGGCACACAACAGCAAGCGTAAACACATGCAGGAGTCACGTTTCCATCCCATTTGTTTGACAATGGAACCCCCCCACACGCGCGCACACACACACACACACACAGGCGCGTTAACGAGGGGTCAGAGGGCCCAGGCCTAATTAAGGTTGTTGACTGGGCAGGGGTTCAATAACTGCAGATGGTGGTGAAAGGAAAGACAGCAGGTTGTAATGAAGGTCTGAGAAGAGCAGCAGGGAACTACCAGATAAACACTATTACCACACATGCACGCACGCACGCACACACACACACACACTCTCACAACTCAAAGGTCACGCATCGGAACTGAGCAGTGTTTCAAGCTCTCTCTCTAAAAATCTCTCCCTCTGTTGCCTTGGTAACAGTTTTGTATAGAAAGAGTGGAGCGTGACTCAGCGTGGAGCAACATGGATGACAATAGAGAGAGGCAGAGAGAGTTAGAGTGAGAGAGAGAGAGAGAGAGAGAGAGAGAGAGAGAGAGAGAGAGAGAGAGAGAGCAAGTTTTAGAAGATTGTGGGAATCCTACAAATTACACAGCTCCTGCCATATTAATAACAAGCAGGTTTTCCCCATAGCGTCTTCAACTGAGTGCTCTGCAGCTTTAGAGAGTAGATTTGGAGTCCCTGGAGAGTTGTGTGCTCAGTGTCCAATGTGCTCAGCAGACGTATCGTAATCACACACATCATTATCACCACGATGACAGCAGCACTTGCAACAGGGAGGAGAGAGATGGGAGACACCCTACGCCAGAGTTCTTCAACAGGGGGTCCGGGACCCCTAGGGGTCCTCAGAAGTACTGCAGGGAGTCCTCCAAATAATTTGATCCCAAACTTATTTTTTTGCCAAACATTAAGATGTCAGAAAATATAATTTAACATAAATACTATAAAGAAATATGTTAATTTCTATGGCTCAGTTAGTGGCCTACTTTTACACATGGCAATATAAGACGCCCTACACATTACTGTAAATATTTTATACCATATGTAATAGGGGGTCCCTGTGCCGTGTTTCTGTCGGCCAAGGGTCCTTGCCCGAAAAACATTGAAGACATCTGCCCTGCACCATTAGATCACTATAAGGTGGTCTTAAATAATGAACGACTTTGAGAATGGCAAACACATTTGCGTCTCACGCCCTGACCTGAAAGTCACTGGAATCAAATGTTCATATATATTTCCCAGATGTGTAAGCACTCTGGATACAAACCTGTGAGCCAACACAACCTGTTAAATCCAATCTTGCAGTAGAAAATTCTGTAGAAAAGTGAAAACAAGATGAGAAATGAACAAAGAAAAGCCTTTGCTCTTTTACAATAAAAATTACAATAAAACTGATGCTATATTGCATCACCTACAATAACGTGTGTACGACATTACCATTTTTATTAATTTGTTGTTTTCAAGTCGCCTTCATCACTCACACATAACCACGCCCATACATAGCGGTATGACGCTAATTGGTAACACACACACGCTAACTGGCCTGAAACACAATGATTTCCATGCTCTCCAGACGGATTCTACAGGCAAAGTCAAACTGAATCGTACGTGATGAGGATGGTCTCACGAGGCTAGGAAACTGGGGCACACTGGGGGAAATCCCTATTGTCAACAAGGGGAGAGCCTAGCATGCAGAAATATCAGTACTTTCTCGCTATAAGGCAGCAGGGCTAACCACTGAGGCATGGCATTATCTGCCAGCATTATCACTCTGCTAAATGTACCACTTGTGTAGTATGTTACACAAAATGTTGTCTCAAGACCACATGAACACCATGAGTTGGCATGTGCCTAACATTCAATGACAGCCATATGACAGCTGTCCAGTCAGTTTTACAGTGCCGTGCTGATGTCACCGTAGTAACGGCAGAAATTTGAAGCCTGATTCATTCCACCAGTCACAAACACTTACTGTCATATAATAATACAATAAAACAGGTAAAAGTGAAGAAAAGCGGGGAAAAAAGACCAACATTTTCAGAGGACAGGGTGGAGAGAGAGGATGTGACGTGATGAAAGTATCTTAAATTTAAGGATTAAGGCACAGGCAGGAAAATAACTATATCTGAACCCAGGAACTTGGCTGTGATGTAACCCATTGAGAGAAATGTAAGAATTTAAAAATATCTATTTATATATTATTACAAATACATCTGTATTCCTTCAGTTCCATGCACCTTTGCCCACCAAAACAACAACATTATCATCATCACAAAACACTACTATCTTACAGATATGGTCCCCAGGCTAAGTAGCTCTGCCTGCCCGCTGATTAAACTGTGCTTGTTACTTTCTCGTCGTCACTGCGGCCTTTTAAGACACACAACCGCAGGTTCATCTAATTACAGACAACACATTCACAATATATTGACTCAATAAACTGTAGTTATCGCAATATCATACAAGACATTTTGCTAAATGTTTGCTTAGGGCTTGGCAATATACCGGTATTTCATTTACACCGATTTATTTTAAAAAGAGATATAAAATTAGACGACATCATTTATATAAATATAGTTTTATTATGAGTTCAATTTTGTCGTCTCTCCCTAACGCGTGTGATTAAGTGCGTTCAGAGTGTGGAAGGGGCGGAGACACCAGAGAAACCTCACAGACGTCTGCCTACTAACTCCGCTCAGAAAGGTTAACACGGAGTGAGCATCTGAAGCGCACGTTTATTCAGAGTAGCTAATGAGAGAGCTACTGAGTCACATGCTCAATTCATGTTTGTGACAAACAGATACAGGTAGCCAGCTAGTACAAGCTACATGTAATCAAAAACAAATGTGGATTAAATTGAGTAAACTGTCGTTATTGCTGCAATATTGACAACCTCTCTGCTATGGGTTAACCACTACAATTATGTTGCTAAAAGTAAAAAAGTCACATTTCTGTCGGGTTTTCTGTTATTTCTGCCTTTATTTAAATTGGCCTGATTAGCATAAAAAGTTTGTTGCTAGGCTAATCTATGGATGTACTGTACTGTAAGATATTTAACAAACGCATTTGCTTTTCAACACAGTCGCTGCAGCAGTATTATATTACAGTCTTGCAAAATCAATACAGTATACAGTGAGATGTTCCAATGCTCTCGTTGTTTAGCCTTATAGATTGTGATCATTGTTGACTGAGTGTTTTTATCGACTAGTCTAAGTAGAAAGTGTTGAGTTTAAATGACTGGTAAATTAAAGTCATCATTACTATATGAAAATCCCTATTATGTTCCATTTATTGTATTTGCACAGATGTGTTTTGTTAAGCAAGAAAGTAAAACTTGTAATTGTTTTATTTTGATCAAATTAAAGTGCTTAAGTAGTGACATCTCACATTTTGGATTGATGTAGACCTGAACATTTAAGCCATTTTGTAGAATGTACCGATATATATCGATATATTCAACCTAAATATACCGGGATGTGATTTTTGGTCCATATCGCCAAACCCTACGGATGCGATATTCCGTTTATTTTGTGGACATAGGCATCCGTTTGGCTGTGGCATAGCTGAAAAACAGAAAAGTAAGATATGTCAAATCGGAAGGCAGTGACACAATGAAGATCTAAGAAAAAACATTAGT
Source organism: Forbesichthys agassizii (assembly GCA_026546735.1). NCBI lineage: Eukaryota > Metazoa > Chordata > Actinopteri > Percopsiformes > Amblyopsidae > Forbesichthys > Forbesichthys agassizii. Next base: position 4,782 of record JAODLL010001072.1, on the reverse strand, counting down.
GGCCAAAAAGAATGCCTCCTTAGTAGCTTGCAATTACTGTTGTTATACCAGTCCAATATCAGTTGAAAACTTGTTTTTGATATGAATCTATTTTAATGGATTTTCCAATAACTTTTCTGTTTTTTATACAGTATATCGAAAAGTTGCAGTATTGCAGTGATCAATATTGTAATCACATTTAGTCAATATCGTGCATTACATTAAAACTGCCTTCACCAGTTTCATCACCTTGGTTAGCCACTATCAGGTATAGACGCTAAGCTAGAGTAGCATCATGATTTGGTCTAGTTCTTTACAACTGTGGGAAACTGGCTGTTTTAGCCATTTGGTTTATTAGGCAGTTTAATATGTTTTACTTTATATAAAGTCTGGAGTGTCAGTATGTGACCTCTGTTTTGTATCTTTTGGTGTTAGACTAGTCTGTCTGTTTATGCTAGGGCAGGGGCACGTTTCTAAGACAACGAGACTGACTCTGATAACAGCATACCACATAGCCAGCATCTGGGAAAGAAAAAGTAGAGAAAGATCATATTTCCAACAAGAGGGATGACATCAAGTTGTATGAATATTGAAACCATCGTAATGACGTGTACTGTAACTGCTGTGAAATTAAACCAGGACTAGCACTCCTCCACTGGATTCATTGTTGTTTATTTATAAAATACGGTGCAAATCTACAAGTAACAACATTTAGCATAACTGCTAAAAACGTGTGGAATCTAAAACAACAAAAGGCCGTCTATTTTAAACATATGACCTGAGTGAATGCAGATCATTTGAGGTACAGAATGGTGTGGCATGTACTGCTGGTGTTGTTTTATCGCTAGCTTGCTTGTTCTGGGTTTTTTTATTGTCATTTGACACGAGAATCTGGCAGAGACACTGGGAGAATATTGAAATAATGTTTTACTGTATATAAAAAGGCATAGCTATGTTAAGAGACATCTGTGAAAAGCCCATTAAGCATGCACCATTGACAGTCATTCTGGAGAGTCAGGAATATAAGCCTTCAAATCTCCATAGGGAAGAGTATTTGTGTGAGTGCACAACGCACGCACATTTGTGAATTTTCAATGTCGCTCACCAAAGCCACAATAATATTTTACCACCATGTTACCGTGGACACGGGACATTAAAAAAAAGATGTTCCATTCCATCTACTGTGGCTGTGAAGGCACAAAACTGCACCACACTATGTTCCAAGTCTCATGTGATGTGCTGGACAAGGAAATCTAAAGGGCTTGAAAACAGAGTACGAACTATGAATGCAGTTGGTACTGGACAGTGGTGACAAAGATATTGCATCTTGAAGTCCCAGTACAGGGGCTGATGCCAGCACGCAATCAGCTCGGCAGGGCTGGCACAGCATAAGAAATGCTGACAGGGCAGAAACAGCCGACACAACAAGGGGTGTCCAGAAGGCCAGGTGGAGGAAGATGATGATGCGTTGTGGTCTGCAGAAAATATGCTTAGAATAATGCCCGTGCACACCAAAACACCACCTAATTGGTAGCATTTGCGCTGCGGGATACACTACAGGGGTCATGCCTTAGGTCTGCAACACACGCTGTGCTCCCAGGCAGGTGGAGGTCCGACCTGCTCGGTTAGAGTATTTTAACATCTGTGAACACAAGAAACTATTCAAGCGGTGCAATGCTGGGGTTACACTTTACCCATTTCTGTACCCTCTTATCTGGGACCTGTCTGGTCTTGTGCCTCCACGCCTTTAAAAAAAAGAAACACGGTGGCCTGTCGCAGAGTGCTGAAAGCAAGTTTAAGGATTAAAAGCGGATTTAAAATTAATCGCGGCTGTGTGGGATTATAGCAACCCACGCTGGCCAAAGGAAGCTGGATGGGCATGTCAGTTAGCAGGTCTCTCTCTCTCTCTAAGGAGGAGTGGAAGAGCAGAGGAAAGCAGAAGTGAAGTGTGTGGTGGGAGATAAACAACAGGTTGCCGATACCAGCTGTCAAAATCGACAAACCCTGCTTGCAGGTGTATGCCCCTCCGGAAGATGCAGATGTTTCCTCTCACAGCTCACTCACCATAGCTAAAGACACTGCCCTGCTCTTTAATGTCACCAAGGCATCAGGCTACTATGGGTAGTGATGGTTTGCTATTCAACGGCGCATTTAAACATGTTATTTCTCCAATACACTGACAGACACAAAGAAAAAGTTTGCTCCAACAACTAAATTCGTAAGCTCGTCCTCGGCTACTCGGAATACCCATGATATAACTATATAATAGGGAATACCGTGGAGAGTCACCACTCTACGCTACCGTACCAGGCTCTGAACTTTTCACTGATCACTTTTTAAAAAATTTTTCTCAGACGACCATGCGAAACAAAGCATATACAGTCCAGACAATCTCTGCTGAATGAAATAACCAATAGTTAATTGAGTTAAACGAAGCAGCATACACCGGTAGGCCATACAATAGGATTTTATTTTCTTATGACAGGATGGTCGTTCGTGCCTCTCATTTCTAGAGATTCTGTCCTCAAATTAAATATCATGGAAGGCATTCTGACATATAGCCTATCACCGACCATTCAAAACAGACAAAGTAGGCTAAACTGTAATCACTGAGGTAAACAAATCAATTCGATATAATTTCATTTTGGTTCACCGACTGGTAACAATGGGCTCGAGAGAGAGAAGTGAGAATTTTAGTAGCCTAGCTAAGTCGGCACTCCGTTTAAATAAGCAATCACAAATATTACGAATGAATCCATGCAGGAAACAACGACTTTACGTCGCTTTATAACGCTACAATCATCATCATCATCATCATCATCATCATCATCATCATCATCATCAGACAGAGGTTTCCCCCGCTTCTCCAATATTAAGACACTGGACGACTACGAATTTGAAAATAGCCTACATAATGGATTGATAATGTAGATAGGAATGGTTATATGATTGAGAATGTATCAGCTAATGAAAATAATCTATTTGAGGGTTTCAACAATAAGGGGGGCGGTAGGCGCACCTGCCGTTTAAAGGGGCTGTCTGAAAATGGCGCCCAATGCAAGAAAAAAGGTCAACAATACAAAATCAACTGCACTTACCTTTTCTCTCTATTTCATTAAGTAGAAGAATGTTTCTCTAAAAAAATAGCTGGGTGCCACAATCCTTTTAAAGAACCCGATAAAAGAAAATAGGACGTGGCGCCATGTGTCTGTTACCCAAAAATCTTTAATAAAATGTGCTTATAGGTTCTCGTAAAGAGGGGGGACTCCGTATGCAATGAGGAAAGTGTATATAGCAGTGGCCAATAAGAGAAGCGCGGGTGCCAGTCGTGGCCAATCATAGGACGCAGAGCTGCTGCAGCATCCAGGATGAAAATCCCTGGATCCATTTTTACTGAGCGCTTGGATACATACATTGCGATTGCGTAGGTGGAGACTGTTCTAGAAATTATTGAATTGTAAACAAATTATTGATTTCCTACTTTTATTAAAAAGATGCAGTTCTCGAAGGAAGATCTGAAACTGTTTCAATCTGAATTTGGTGGGTGGGGTAGCATGCACTGCTAAACAATATATTCAAAAAATATGTTGACACTTTATCCCAAATTAATAATAATAACAATTTGTGGAAAATCTACAAAAACGGTTTTATTATGAAATTGCACACTACATCTACAGAACAAAATTCCCACTAAGAAAAACAATAAATCAGCCATCAGTATGAATGTCTGGACTGGGATATTGTCTCTACATGGTTGTAATTGGCGTATCTAAGCTGCTGTTAGCACTCTCCTCTCGGGAACACAAAAACACAGCTGCTGGTGAACTCTGCAATCTTTACAGTCAGGTCTGTGATGCTTAACACTGTCTGTGACACACACGCACACACACAAAGACACTCCTTCCCCCATTAGAGCACAAAAGGCAGACTTGTGTGCTTACAGAGACCTAGCCAAACTGCATTCGGCCCTTCCCCCCCGCCAGACTTATTCCCCCTCTCACCATCCCCTGCTGCCAGCAGCACCCTTCCTGGCCACTCTGCCCCCCTTCCCCTCTCCCCTCCCCCCTTTGTATGACGGAGCAGGCGCTCAGCCAGACCCCCATGACGTGATGACCACAGACTAGCTCCCCAAACAGTTCCAGAACGTTCTCCTGTTGTCCCTCCCTCCTTACCTCCTCCAGTTTAGCATTTATAATTACCTCCTTCACTTAAATAACTACTGTATCTGATACACACACATCATGCGGACACACACCTACACACTACCTCCGAGACAGCACATAATATCAGCACATAAACAGAAATATTCCACATAACTGTACTCATAAAAATGTTGTACATTTTAATAACATTTTTAAACACCTGCTTTAAAGCCATTGTGGAGTTGAAATAATAAATTGCATTTACAGTATGACGATGTGCCAATCTTTCAGCTACCTTGCTCAAATTATCAACTGACTCTTCTTTTGAGAAAATGCAACTGTCATTGCCATCTCCCTTCCAGCACAGTTCGGCCTAACCAACCTGGTACAGATAATAAATACATAATATTGGTATCTATAACTACACCTTTAGTTGTTTTTTCCTAACCAATTAGATTTCATATCAACAAACGATGTCACCAGGCACAAGGCAAAAGGTGTAATGTACCAATTTGATTGTGCCGGCCTGCCACTGTTTCACCAAGCGACACCCAACATCTCACACCAAAACAAATGCTTCATGGGCCACATGCACACACATGCAAGCACGGCTTGCTATGAAAACAAAGATATCATATAATAGGACTTATTATTATATAAT
>JAODLL010001069.1:0-37138 GCA_026546735.1 Forbesichthys agassizii | reverse complement strand
CGGTCTCGTTTCAGGTGGGGGTTGGTCTCCGCCAGGGCTGCGCTTTGTCACCAATCCTGTTTGTGATTTTCATGGACCGCTGGATGGATGGATGGATGTTTCTAGTTTGATGACAATAAGGCTGTTTGTTCTCATTTTATGGTCCCAAATGTCTTGGGCTGTATTATAACTAGTTTTAAGTCGATTTTGACTATTGTTTTCTGCAGGTGAAGATCCAGCCTGTGGCCAAGTATGACTGGGAACACAAGTATTACTATGGCAACCTGATTGCAGTGTCCAACTCCTTCCTGGCCTACGCCATCAGAGGTTACTTCCATTTAATAAGTAACATGTAACTCACTCACAGCTGTGGTTCTGGATCAGAGTCTGAATCGATACACATTTTGTGTTCATCCCTGGGTTTGTTTCTTGTTCACACGGCAACATTTAAAGCGGACCAGAACTTGTAGACAAAGCTCTAACACCATGGTAACACTACGTTGCGAGCGGATGTCATGCGAGACATTTTTTTTTAAAATTTATAATTCCACGAGAGAACACATTGTACTAGTCCTGCTTCACTGGGCCGATTGTGTCCTCACTGCAAACGAACCATTCTAGAATTCAATTGCAAACGTCATTTTTTCAGAAACACAGTGTGATTGCTGTATTCACACCAGATTCTCAGCTTTCTGTTTGGACCCACCTGATGTCTAAAATCTTCAATTGACTAGAGAGGAGGTTCTAACATCGCAGCCTCGTGAGTCCGTCCTGATCTCATGAACGTCACAGTTTGACTTTGCAGAGAGAATCTGGAGTTCAGAGAGCAATCAAATCCTTGCGACTGAGTCAGAGTAACGACTGAACTTGGTTTGTACGTGTGTGATTTATATCCGACTGCGGGAGCTACTTGAAAACAACTTGTTAACGATGACAGACGTATGGTTCTGCCAAGGATTTTCAAACCGTATTGATGGACGGCTCCCCACGTGCGGTGTCACGTTACTAATGTTTAGGCCTTTCAGGAATGTAAAAATGTCAGACAAAGGGCAATAATAATAATAATACAAATTTCACACCACTGTACTTTCCTGTCATTTCCTGCTGCGGTAGCTAACAATGACCATCTCTCCCCCCCCCCCCTTCCCCACCCACCCTCAGGAGCTAATAACCACGCCATGATCCGTGTGCTGAGCCTGAGGTTGGCGGAGCGCTCTCTGCTCAAAGGCTTCACAGGGGCCGTCACCGACCTGGCGTTCGCCCACCTCGACTCATCCTTGCTGGGCTGCGTGGACGAGGCTGGCAACCTAGTGGTGTGGCAGCTGACTTGCACCAGCAGCAAGATCCTGTATCCTGGCCTTGGTCGCATCACTATGTGTCTGGAGGGGAGGCTCTGTTAGATCAGCACTCTGCTGCCAAAGTGTTTAGTTTTATTAGTCTTGTTAGTTGTATTTAGTAGTATGTCACTGCGAAATGCTTCTAAACTGGCATATCTTTTATAAAATAACATTAAGGTAAAAATCTGCAATTTGTTCATTACAATTGCGTTAAGTGTGCGATTAATCTCGACTACATTTATTTTATTTCTTTTTATATCTCCTGGTATTTTCTAAATTGAGCCCCCAGCCTTTCCTTAACCCAGGTCCTCCACAGCGACCAGGTGCTGGTCCATATTCGGCGGCCAGCAGACAGCCCTCTGAGCTCCTACCGCCGCATCATCTGGTGCCCCTTCCTGCAGGAAGACACGGAGGAGAACCAGGACGACACCAGCCAGACCCTGGCGCTCCTGCATGAAGACAGGGTAAGCGCAGGCCGTGCCCTCTGACCCTGAATCTGCCAGCTATCCCTCACACCCACTATAGAACACGAGGTGACCGAGCCTTCCAAGCTCTCGTACCAACGTTATGGAATGCCTGTCCTCTATCACGATGTTCCCTGCAGTCTACTGGCATTTTTATTAAACAGTTGAAAAGTTTTAATCAGACAGGTTTTTGGTTTTGGTTAGTTTTGTAAACGGTTGTAACTTTAAAAAAAAAAATTATTTTTGTTATTGTGTTTGTTCTTGTATCTCTGCAACTTGTGTTTAATATATCTGTCTTTGATGGTTGCCAAGTTGGTAATTTTTATGTAAAGAACTTTGTGAAAAGTGCTATATAAGTGAACATACTTATTTGCCCATATATAAGTATGCTTACTTACCCATATGCCTCTGTCTGCAGGCAGAGGTGTGGGACTTGGACGTCCTGCGAGCCAGCAACAGCTACTGGCCCATAGATGCATCAGAGTTGAAGGAGGGCCTCATTGTGGTCAGGGGACACACCCAGGTAAGGCTTTTGATGACGACAACACGGACTTGCAGCTTCGCGTAGCATGAGATGCACACAGACCTCAGCACACAAGCTTTAAAAATGAGGCTCATTTTAAAATGTGTAGTCAGGGATTCTTGAGCGTGTCCGTTTGTGGATGTTCACTGAATTTGACAAACTTTATTAGCGTACAATCACTGACACACCTTTTATAAGATAGATTTTATTTTTTGCATGCAGTGTCATCAAAGTGGGGGCCCCAAACATTCCTCGTGCAGTCTAAACAAAATAAACACTGCAAAAACAAGAAAAATAACTAAAATATGGAAAGTAATACTTATAATATGCAATATATTCTGCTAAAACAACAGCACATTTTCATTTGACAATATTTTTGAAAACACCTTTTATTGTAAGAAGAAATATCTTGTCAGGCAAAAAATGTATTGGCAATAAATAAGTTAATTGAAGATTTATCATCTTAATGAAAGTTTCATCTTGCTAAGATTTCATTTTCTGCAGTGAAATATTCTCAACTCTAGAACATTTCATAATAATTGCTTTATGTCCACTCAGCGAGTCAGCGAAGGTGCCCTTTCTCCAGATGGTACAGTCCTGGCCACAGCCAGCCATGATGGATATGTAAAGTTCTGGCAGATTTACATTGAGGGTGTACAGGACCAGCCAAGGTACAAGCACATTCATGTTTATTGAGTTCAGACCACAAAATTAGATTGGCTTTTGTTGATAAATGTAAAAGTTTAAGTTTTGTACTTTTGTCTTTTTCTGTGCCCAAATGTCAAACGGCCTCTGCTTCTTGCATGGCTTGCTCTCGTTGAAAATCACAACTTGACATCGAGGATTGCAATCGCTTCCCCAGTGGGACCGGAAGACTCTATCTCATTCACTTGCTCAGTCTTTTGCTCTGTGAATTGCTTTTCTGTAGGTGTCTCCACGAATGGTTGCCCCATGGAGGAAATCCACTCTCTTGCCTTCTGTTCTGCGACAACCACAAGAAGCAAGACCCCGAGTGAGTTAACGCGCACACACACTGTTGCTGTCCATTTTCAACCCAATGTTCCGTCTATTCATCCAGTCCTTACTCCCGGGGAAGTTAAAGAAATCCTGTAGCAAACAATATATACTGTGTAACATCTAATATGACTCATGAACATTAGGCTCAGTTTGAAACCTGTGACTATTATTAAGTATTTGTAATAATATTTATTGAAGAGCAAATGTTTTATTCTTCATGTGTTTCTGTGGCTCCTGTGTTCTATTCCTCCTCTCTATAGCACTCCATTCTGGAGGTTCCTTATAACTGGGGCGGATCAGAATCGTGAACTGAAGATGTGGTGTACGGTCACTTGGACCTGCTTACAGACTATTAGGTTAGTCTTCATCCTAGCCTGTCTTTGCCAGTCTTTTGCTCTTAGCTCAATTATGTTTGCTGAGATTATCGTCTGGAAACTAGGGCTGGGCAATAAATCAAATTAATTTGATTTGATTCGAGCTTTGATTTTTGCTCTGTAACTATTTGTAAAATGCCTCAATTGCAAAATCGCAATGAATGCTATCAATCATAAGGCTATCACTCAAAAGGCAGGGGGAGCTCCCCCTCCCGTTCTTTTATCACCTGTTTTCGCTGCTCCGGTCTACACCCACCAGTTTGCTCAGCGTATCTCAACCACACAACTAGTGTTGATTGCCTATTGTTTGCACCTGTGTGGGGGGGGTTACATTGTTAGTCTTTTGGTTTCTGTCAGAGCCAGGCAGATTATGTGTGGCAGCGTCTTTGGTACAAAAGGCCAGCCCTCTATATTTTTAAATTTAGAGTAGTTACTTGCATGTTTTCAAATATGGCCCGAAAATCCTGCTATCATCGCGGCTAATCAGATAGCTATTAGCTGCGATTGGCATTTCTTATACACTTTAATTTGTCTAATATTATTGTTATGCAATATGTGCATGATTTAGGTTGCCATTTCTGATTATATTTGTAGATATGAGTTGCTTGATTCAGCCTTGTTGTATAGGCCATGACTAGCTATTGGCTATGTAAAGTTCTATTAGCTTATACCTATTATTAATACCTAAACCTATACCTATTATTAAGATATGGTTTTGCAATTCACTGTATAGGCTACACCAGAGCCATATAAATAACACCATCTCCGTTAACTCCAATGGACTGTTTTTTCACAGCAACGGAGCCTCAAAATAGTTCCCGGAATACAAAAAATACACTATAAATTCTATTTTAAATGTAAATCGGTGCATTTATTGACTTCTAATTACCAAAAAAACAATGTTATTTATCTATATTTTCTGTTTTAATTCTGCTTTCACAATTACACTAAAATGCCAAAAGCCCCATTATTAAAATCTACCAGCATCTAAAGATAAGTGCACAGACGTGAAGTGACATTTGGATGGGAGGTTTCCGACCTTCACACAAGAGGCAATTTATGTTTTAAATTCTGATGTTTTTAGCTGTTAAGCATGGCAGCTAGGCAATGCCTATTCTGAAAATATTCACAACTGTGGTTTGCAATAGTTGCTCTGTCCCGATCGCTCCAGATCTAATTTTTCTGGCCGTACTGCAGGCCATCTGCATTATATTAAATGAAGAAGACTTAATAGAAGTAATTTTTGGCGCGCGACTCCGTCAAGTACGAACTAGGCTGTAAAAGGCAACAACTGTTAACCCTTCAGAATGGAGGTCTTTGCCATTTTCTGTGTGTTCCTGTTTATGGAGCCAGGGCTGTGTAGAAGTACTGGATTATTTTCAATTAAAGACTATACCGTTTAAATTGTAGTCTTGGTTTGTTCAATACAGTGAATCTGTTCATTTCACCGCTGTGCTTGTGAAACAGTTTGCACATGAAGACATATTTTTAAGACTGCTCATTCATAGTTATGGTTAGGGTGGGACAAAGTGCATGGGCCTGCCTGCCAGTGCAAAACAGAATGCAGCCAAATAATGGTGGTTTTCGTAATCATTGAGAACCACAATTTGATTTTCCTAGTGTATCTTAATATTTTTGTTGTACATGTCCACGTTTCTTCATATGCATGTTGTTGTCATAAGACATAACCAGTAATGCGAGAATGTTGTTGTCTCTGTATCCAGGTTTTCTCCAGACCCATTGAATGCCTCTGTCTTGCCCAGCCTTAAGGCCAGTCTAGACCTGTCTGCTGAGTGCCTCATCCTCACAGATGTTCAGAGGAAGGTCAGTATTTTTTTAAGTATATATTTAAAATTAAAAATCTCTTTTCATTTCTCAATCCAGAATATTTTTCTAGTATTGCATAGATCTCAGGACATCTGCATAATGGCTGAACTGCTTTTCACAGCATGTTTCAGTTTAAAATCTTTAGTGAATGGTCTAAAATTGTCTGATTCTTAGTCAGTACAGCTACAGCAACCCAGTAGAGGCATACTGTACATTCAGTCTGTATAAATAGCAGTACTATATATGTCCATTAGGAGGCACTGAAGCCCAATGCCATGATTGAGATTGAGTTACGGATTATACTGTATGCAGACCAGAGCAACAGCACGACTCTGTGATGTCAAAATTCATTATACATACTGTACTATTTCTGCTGTGGTTTCTGATCCGCTCACGGCACCCGCTTTTTGAAAGGGCATCAGCCGATATACCTACACCTCTTTAGAGCGCAAATCCACATGTAACGATTGGCTCATCGCAACTGATGTCAACCAGTGGAAATAAATGCGTGTTTTATTTTGATTCTATTTACACAATGCATGTAAATGAAGAAACGGTTATCCTAGCGTTGAGCTATTGTTTAATTGGAACACTGCAGCAGTGATTGATCAATAACGACCAGCGATAACGGTTACCTGTGCATAGCTAGTAAAACGGTCCCAACGTCATGCCTCCCCCCCCCCGCACCCATCTGCAACACACAGGTTCTGTATGTGATGGAGCTGCACCAGGACCAGGAGAAGGGCCACGCCAGGTTCACAGCCGTGTCCGAGTTCCTGCTCACCCACCCGGTGCTCAGCTTCGGGGTCCAGGACGTAAGCCACAGCCGCCTGCGACACACGGAGGTCCTCCCCGCTGAGGAGGAGAGCGAGAGCATGACCACCGGTAAGCATGAACACCGAACAACGCGTTTTCAGTTTTAGTACTGGCTCTCCCATCGGTGTGTCACCGCTCTCGCACCCTTTTAATGATCGAACCACGTGATGTGTGTAAGTTCTGGAGCCGCACGCTGAAAGAAGCAGAGGTGAGAGAGGACGAATATGGCGGTTGCATTCTTGTTCAGCGCCACAGCTTATCCACGGGTACAAGCGGACAAAATTGGGGTTTCTCAAAGGAGTGGCGGGCGTCTCCGCCATCCGTGAGGAACTCGGGGTAGAGCCGCTACTCCTTTACCTCCAAGGGGCATCTGGTAAGGAATGCCCCCTGGGCGCCTCCCTAGGGAGGTGTTCCAGGCACGTCCAGCTGGGCTGCTGGTCCCGCTACCAGACTCTGGATAAGCAGATGAAGATGGATGTCTAGGTTCTTTATTTGTGCTGAGTTTTTATTTCGCTCTTTCTCAGAAGGCAACCAAGGAACCATGGAGTCAAAGTCTGGCATCCAGATCAAGCTCTACTGCGTCCACACAAAGTTAGTTTCTCCTGCTTTGACCTGATAAAAATGCATTTAGCCTGGTTTAAAGCGAACAAGCTGTGGTTAAATGTGTACTGTGTGTGTGTTCAGGTCTTTGCAGGATGTGCAGATATGGTTCCAGCCTAACCTGGGTTCCAACGCTGCCCACTCACACTCCCAGGATGGCTTTGGTAAGGTGCCCACCCACCACACCACGTTAACGTCAGCACAATCTAACCAGAGTGAGGGGCGTTCATGCATTGTGTGTGTGCGTGCCTGGATAATACCCTTGTCTTAACACACTACTGGGTTCTCTCTGATATACAGTGCGTCCGAAAATTATTCAGAGCTTCAATTTGTCCACATTTTTCTGTGATGCAGCCTTATTCCAAAATGGAATGAAATAGAACTGTTTCCTCAAAATTCTACATGCAATACCACATAATGGCAAGTTAAAATAATTTTGCATATTTATTAAAAATGAAAATACTCACATGTACATAAGTATTCACAGCCTTTGCCATGAAACTCAGAATGGAGCTCAGGCACATCCTGTTTCCACTGATCATCCTTGATGTTTGTACAACTTGATTGGAGTCCACAAGTTCAGTTGACTGGTAATGATTTGGAAAGGCACACACCTGTCTATATAACGTACCACAGTTGACAGTGCATGCCAGAGCACAAACCAAGCCATGAAGTCCAAGGAATTGTCTGGCACAAATCAAGGCACAAAGTTTGGAAAGGCTACATAAAGATTTCTGCAGTATTTGAGGTCCCAATGAGCACATTGGCCTCCATCATCTGTGATCAGACTTAACCCCGGTTGAACATCTCTGGAGAGATGTGAAAATGGCTTTGCACAGACGCTCCCCATCCAACCTGATGGAGCTTGAGAGGTCCTGCACAGAAGAATGGGAGAAACTGTCTAGGTGTGCCAAGCTTGTAGCATCATACTCAAAAAGCCTTGAGGCTGTAATTGCTGCTAAAGGTGCTTCAACAAAGTATTGACCAAAGGCTGTGGATGCTTACCTACATGTGATTTATTTTGTATTTTTAATTGCAAAAATGTCAAATGTTTTTCACTTTGTTGAGGTTTTGTTTATTTTTGTCCAATTATGAGGTATTGTGTGTGGAATTTTTAATCATTTTTGGAATAAGGCTGTAACATAAAATGTGAAAAAAGTAATGCTCTGAGTACCTTCCAGATGCACTGTATATATGCATGTTAAAATGTTTGCAAGAGAATTAACTTGTTTTTGTCATAATAACGTAAGCGACGCCGACAGGTGTTCACGGGACAGAATACATTTTTGGGACCCCAATCACGGGTCAGAATAAATAATTATGACTGTCCAAGAATAGGTCACAACGTTTTATTGTTAAAGGTTTTTGTTCGTAGCTAGGCCACTTTCAAACCACAGTTTTTAACACAGACAATTGATGTCATTATTTCCCCATTCATAACCAAAGTAGCAGCCAAGATTAAAGGAACTGTCTGAAAGTACTTAAACAACAAAATAGTTCAGCCTACGTGATATGGGTGGTTGTTCGCTAGCTGGTTTGCTAGGGTGCCTGATGGAAATTCCATAGACTTCTGTCCATCTTTTGCACAAATTGAATGAGCAAATAATCCTGCACACCACTTCAGAAGTGGCTGTCCTCTTTCGGTAGGCTATAAGATGGAAGTAGACTACTGCCAGATAGATGAAGTGGTCCCTTTTTTACCAACTACGTTTGCCGCAGTTTTTAATAAAGATCAGTCTGACAAGGACGCGTCAGCTTTACGGAGGAAAAGTTAACACCAGGAGAATAGGGGAGGATGGGCATATAATATAAGGCCTATGTAGGCCTGCTGTAGACCTATCATCTATAAATTACTACTTAAATAATAATTAGTCATACATTTAATTTGTTTACATTTTATTTTATAATGTGTACTATTTAGGCTAAAGACTAGTTTCTAAACCTGTAGCGTGTGCACTCCCCAGCAACAACACCTTGAAAAAATTTGTAGAACAAACTATTTTTAATAAGGTTGAATCACAAAGAGCTGTACAAAATAAACTGCTAGAGAAAAAAACCTTCATGAACTTCATCAATGCAATTATTGTATTTAATACGAGTGTAACTGTCTCGATAGTATTGAATTGTAAAGATGACTAATACGATATTATATAGACACCATGTCTGTCCTATTTTCTCTGCAGTAATGCTCTTGGTGCTCGCACCATCCTCCACCCCTCCCTAGGGATGGGGATTTTTTAATTTGTATTGATATTTATACCGTTTTCCAGAGTAATTATCGATACCACTATCGATCATTTTACAAGCCTTTGCAACCTCCTTGTATAAGACTTTATATTTTAGAAATAAAAATCTACGACTAAATTAGTGTTCACCCTTTTATTTGTATTTAGCCTTCATATAAATAAGAAATGTGGATTAACCATCAAATAAACATAACGCTTTTATGAAGGCTATATTTATGTCCACCAGTAGGTGTCAGTATGCCAGTTGCGCTGTTAATTCCATTAATTAGTAAACACAGCCAAGTTGTGCCGAAGACCTGAGTGTAATAGCAGAGAAAGCCTACGTTAATTAACATTAAAGTATTATTAAACCTTTGTTACATTTAAGCAAAAGTTTAAAAAACAAAACTGTTTGCACTGTTGCAAAACGTTATATTGCGAATATAGTTATTGAATTATTGTCTAGTACTCTTGACGTGCAAACGTAAATAATTTTCCAGTTTGCGCACATCTATTTTTAGGCCTATTAAAACCCACTAGCCTTGTTATTCGTATTGATAAGCTCAGACCTTATTGATTCCCCCCCCCCCTCCAGCTGGTTGGTTGTTTCAACAGCGGGCTGGGGCATTTGTAGTTTCAGCGTGCTACAGGAGTGTACCTTTTTATTAAATAACACTAATGATTTGATGTTCTTGATGTTTTAAAACTGCCCTGGTGGTGATGAAGATGATGAAACTGATGTTGATGATGAAGATGGTGATGAAGGTGATTGAGTGTAGTACCTTTTTTATGTGTACTCTTCTGGTTAGACACACATACTGCACATGTACAGAATTGAACTCCTCCCCCTCCACAAACACACACACAATGCTCTTTAAGCATTAGACATTTTCTTTCTGTCCTAAAACCACAGAAGAATCACATTTAAACTGGAAAAGAGCCAACACTGCCATGACACTGCACATCATGTAATTTGCTATGACATTTTTTTAAATATCTTTTCGTTGTTTCAAATTAAGGATTGTACTGTTGTTTGTATGGAGTTATTGTTAGATTTATTTTGCCAATGCCGTTGTCATAAACGTCACTAGTATTAGCTTACCTGTGTTTTCTGTTTCTCTATTGGTGTGGCATGCTCACAGGTGTCTATGCTTAGAGAGACTTAACAAATGTATTTATTTCCTCTGTTTGAGGTGAGGGTATTTCTGCACACTGTCGGTATGAGTGTATTATAAACCATCACAAATTAATTGTAGGTCAGACATCTTGCATGTCAGTAGTTGAAGTTAATGCAGATCCTCCTGCCCTCTGTCCTTATCAGTAGGATTCTCGGACCACCTGACTGACCAAAGCTCTGACAAGGACTCGGCGAATGGCTCCGAGGGTGATCTGAGGAAGGTCCCGTCGCTCCCAGCCTCGGCTGACTTCCTGTCTCCCTCGGGTGCAGGAGCTGGGGTTATGCCCAAGTTGATGACCCCCGACGCATTCATGACCCCGAGCGCATCGGTATGAATTCTTAGCCCACTTTTTGTACAGACAGTCAGTGCGTTGACTTTGGCAACCATAAAGGCCCATTTATGTGTCAAGCTTATGTCTAGCCTTCAACATATACTTCTGCGCCGGTCTGTCGGCCATGCGGACCTGTGCGCGTTGACTCAGCATGCGATTGATGCGAAGCGTCAAAATGCGGACAGTGTCTTGCTTTGCACCTGAATTAGAACACCAATTGAGTGTAAACATTTTGAGATGAGCACATACAAATATTTCTTCCCAGTGAATCTCTTAGTTACACCAACATATATCATAGGAAACAGTATATGCCGACACAAAATAGTATTTCAAAAGACTACTGCGTGAACAAGGAAATACCATAGTGGTGAAACCGTAATAGTGTAAAACTTTACTTTAAAAAAATGGTACTTAGAAAAGACCGCTTTCCGCTGCCCACACAACAAGGAAATCCCAGGAAAATCTCTGTCTTGGCATGTGCAGTTGTAGGCTAGTCTTTGTTAATAATGCTCAAGTAAGACATATGCAACGTTTCTTTCCAGCGACTCTAATAATTATACCAGGAAATAGAACACGTAGCAAACGTGTTCTATTTCCTGGTATAATTTGGTATAATTTGTACGCAGTTTGTACGCACCTCCATGTAAACCTGCCTCCTGTAAAGTCATTTTAATCATTAGACCTCTCAAGCATGTCTGTTCGTGTACAGACAACAGTTGACTGCTTCAGGTTATGCATCTTAATTTAACACATGCAGTAGGAGACTACTTGACCAATATTAATAGCTGAGTTTGATGCGCATATAACCATGCCCATTATTTAAACGAGGACAGTTAAAACAAAACATTATACTTCTCCACTGGCGCTAGTGGCTGAAACCATTGCTCCCTAGCATGCTTCTCGTTAATAATTAGGGATGGGGGGGGGGGGATAAAACCTTGGAGGGGGAAAAAAACAACTCTAGCATGAATACAACCTTTGCCTCAACCAGCTTGGCATTAGTTGCTTGGCAACGGTGCTGTGAGTAGCACTTCCTCCAAGGTGTATTTGTTGCTGAAGGGCATCCATGACCCTATTTAGTCTGCCATCGTGTTTCTTTTTAAACAAAAAATGTTTTACCTTTTATGGAGCTTGAAATAAAGAGGCTGAACGAGCATTTATTTTTCAGCAATATTTCTGAGAGGACATGCCACAAGGGAGGGGAGAATAAGAAGACACCGTGCTTCAATGCCGTGCGTAGGCTCTCCTTAAAATGTTAAAGCGCTGTGGCACTGGAAGGCCACGGTCACTGTGTAAAGCAGTTGCCCCTGCCCTGTGCAAGTAGCGGCACGCCTGGATTTGTGGTTCAGAATTTTCCTTTGGTTGGTTCCAGCTTTCCCTAAGACATTTCTGGTTCAAAACCTCTCAAGTATTGAGCCACTGGCACTTCTCCCCTCTATTTGGGTTCATTGTTCTTTCCTACATTTCAGTCAACACCGCGATATGGCCTTGTGCGACTATGTAACCTGCAAAAGCCTGCGATTACTTATAAATCTTCACACACTGCGTGCAGATAACCTGCGAGTAGTACCTCTGTGCTAAGTGCATGGGCAAGACAGTCCAAGACGAAGATGACCAATCAGATGTCTCTGTCAATTCACAGACTCCCTCGCCTTGAGACTCATTGTAACCTAGGAGTAGGACTACCCTAAAAACCACGCTAAACGGGGGGGGGAGCAGGTCTCCATTGACATTGCGTGAAGCTGGCTCGTGCGTATGTTCATGTCCTCAACGGCTCGGTTGTTGGGTTCGGCAGCCAAGCTTGTAACGACTTAATTCTGGGTTTGTTGGCTGTGAATATACAGTAGCCTAGCTGTCACAGCAGATTTGAGTCATGTTTCATTTTTATGCAGAAGTCACGATGACAACCAGGTGAATTCACTATAAATGGCCTCGAGGGCAATCACTTGTTTTTTTCTATAGGACATATTACCACTAGATATCACACTAAGCACGCCCGCATTCTCTGTTTAGGATGTACTCTACTATACTGTATTGTATCTTTACATGGAAAATATTTGTTTGCTGCTATATTTGAAACAGTACATAGCACTTTTAAGTTTTGATAACAAAGGAAACCGAATTATGAGAGCTGCTTACTATGCTGCAATCTTTGCCAAAAATAATGGCAATATTAGTTTTTGATCAAATTGTGCAGCCCTATTCTCTACCCCGCACTACATTAATAGTTGCGTTTAAAGCTTTGTTAGGACTGAATTTGGTGTTCTGCTTGTTGCTTTAATATAACTGAATGGTGCATCTTTGTTTTTTTTTTAAACTGCTCAATAGCATTCCATATTCCATAAAAGCCTTTATTATGTACCTTTGTCTTTCTAGAATAAAGCCTTCATGAGAAAAAGGTCACTGAGCATGTTGTAGAGTGTAGATCACACCTGGGCAAAGCCAGGCCCGGGGGTGGCCAGATGCAACCCTTTGAGACATTCTGCCCGGCACATCAAATATTAAGAAAAATAATAATACAACATACAATTATTTGACAAGCTCTGCATAATGTAACTTTATTTACTCCTGCGAAAAAGAAAAAAAACTGTTAAAATGAACTGCTAGGTTTGATTATGAAAATGGTGTTTCATTGGAATAGCCTATATGCATACATGTGCAAGTTAACAAAGTTAGCTGTATCGTGTTGTATTTTAAAATGTTTTAGCATGTTGGTTGAACAAGTAATGTTGCCTACTAAGTTCTGACGTTTCCAATGTGGCCCCCAAGTGAACATAATTGCCCACCCCTGGATACTAGACTGACTACATGCTTGCTCTCACTGTATGTGGTGGCTTTCGCCAAGCAAGCGCCAATTGTGTGACTCCCCCCGTTTCTCCCCCCCCTACATCCCCCGGGGCTTTACCCTTCGTTAGTTCATAACGAATGTATCTCCCACAGGTCCCACCGTCCCCAGGCAGCAGTGCTAGCAGTCTGACTATTGTCACAGCCATCAGCAGCAACTCTGACTCCACAAACAGGTGAGTTCAGCAAACAACTGCACAATGCAATTGACAGTGCTTGTGTGCAAGGAAGCTTTCCATTTCAGCCGTGATGGAAACATGCGCCGGAAACATTTATTGGAGCCTCACTGCATTTTCCTTCTGACAACTAAAGTGTCTGATGTGAATTTGAACATTGACAGGTTCAAAGCTGTCCTCTTGTATTGTTTCAGAAGTGTGTGTGTGGAGAATTCATACGAGCTATTAAACATTATTTCAGGAATTGTCCCATTCAAATGAAAGTTATTTTTAAACCGTACATCATCTTTGGTGCATTATGTAGATGTAGGGGATTTGGGATTCACTATGTGCAGGTGTCCTGAAAGGAGTCCTGTATCTGTTCTGGAAGCAGTGATCATTGTAGAAGTATTAAACGACCGTTTCTGCAGGATTCTTATTTTGCATGTTCCTAAATGGAAGACATTTCTATTGACAGTCCCTGGAGGCCCATTCCATCCTTGTATTTACCCCTCGTAATTAGCATGCCCCTCCTCGTGTTGCAGGGCGAAGGAGGATGTCAGTCCCAGTCCCGGCAGAGCAGACGGCACCACCAGCGGTAGTTTGGCGCTGTCTGCCTCCACCAGCAGCCCCAGAGCTACTGCCCTGCTGCTGCCCGCTCTAGACAACCTGCAGGTAAGAATGTGGCACGTTACACTTACTCAGTGCGTGCGTCTGTGTGCTCACGTGTGTGTGTGTGTGTGTGTGTGTGTGTGTGCGTATTTGTGACATTTCTGTCCGAGTACTGATATTCTCGATAGCAGTACAGTATCTCTGCGTTACAGTTCTGATATAACTGTTGACGCGTAATTCTAACCTAAAGGCAGGGTACTTACGGAGTCAGGGCTGTGTAGAAGTACAGGATGCTTTTTTCAGTACGCACAGAATGGTAAGGTAGCGAAATGAGAGTAGATATTTGGTGAATTTGACACAAAGCGTGTTAGCTTGCAATACCTGACTATACCTTTTAAGTAATAGCTAGTTGTTTAAGCTGTTTCATTGGACCCAATAGAGGGCATTATATAAGAGCAAAAACAATCTAGCAGGCTAGGTTTTGTTTTTGTAGATGCCGTTGCGTAGCTCATATTTGCGGGGATGTCGAATCAAACCTGGATGGTTTCGTTTCACTCCGCTTTTCATGGCCAGTATAATGGACATAACATAATATATATTTGTGCAGCAGATACATGTGTACAATACAAAGCAGCTAGCCTGCCTGCAGTCGGGAAAATAAGAATGTTTTGCTTGGCAAGATGTTTATGCTTATTCTGTTGTGTTTGGGGCTTAAAATCTTTAAAGTAGTGTTTCTTAAACACGTGGGCAACGTGTCAACACATCAGAAAAATGGTATCTATAGAATATCGTATGGCTCTCTACCTTCTACAACCGATTCACATCTAATGTGTTTGTGTGAATAGTAATCATTAATATTCAAGGAAATGTGACTACGTTTTTGATTATAAGGGAGCGAAGGGATAGGGGGACTTGGATAAGGGATAGGCGGGCGCCGGCCTAAAAAAACGTCGAGGACCACTGCTTTAAAGGTTGCCGACTGAACTATCTCTGTTGGCGGAGCCTGATAAACAAAAATCTGTTTACCGCTGGAATAAATGGCCCTATTTATAGACAGGTTACGTAAAACCAATATTGCTGTGTGCTGCAGACCAGGCAGCAGCACTCCCTTAAGTGTTATTGGTTTATTATATACTGTTGTTCAATGTGTGTGTATATGTATTCTATCACTTCTCTCCTCGGCCGCAGGCGTTGGCCCCTGCCAGCAGCTCTCTGTCCCTGGATAGCCCCAAGGCGTTGGACCCCCCCCACATGCCCCCCCAGGCGTCCCCGACCAGGACGCGCTCCCCGGACGTCATCTCCTCGGCCTCCACCGCCATGTCCCAGGACATGCCGGAGATCGCCTCCCAGACCCTGCAGATGCAGCAGCGCGGCCTGGCGCCCAGCCCGGAGGCCCTGGGCCTGCCCCCCATGTCTCTACCCATGCCCATGCCCATGCAGGACAGCATGGCGACGGCAGCCTCCGCTCTCCACCTGCTGTCCTCTCTCCATGTGGCCAACTGCAGCAGGTAGGTTCCCAGAATGATGAGGGGGGGGGAGCGTACGTTGGTTGGTCTCCTGTTCTTAATGTTCAGGTATAGTGTATTAACCGCATCAGTATTTTATGTAGTTTCTATGTAACGTTTAGAAGTGTACAGAAAACTGCTAGCTAACAGTTAGCCCCTATGTATATGAAAGCTGAATGAATATGAATATTATCTCGTGGCTGGTGGGCACCAAGGCGCTTGCTCGAAAACCTAGCATGAAATCTACTTTGTTTTCTTAAGTTAGCTGGCCTTAGTTAAAGTAAATACAAACAAACGTTAGTCTTTTTCATAATGATGTAGCCTAGATGCCAAGCAATAGCTTTAATGGTATAGTTTATGACTTCAAAGCAACTTTATTTCAAAACTTTTTTTTTACATTTGACTTTGACTTAAAGTGGGAACTCTAAATACCAGTGTAGGGAATGTAGTCATTGATGTGTGCTGCGGTTGATGCTTTTTAAACCGCTACTCGGCCCGATTCATCCCAGCAGCCTGCTGGAGCTCGGGGGCGGAGCTGCGTCCGTGGGCGGGGCGGCGGAGGTGGAGCCCAGGTTCAGCCACACGCCCTCCCTGCTGGAGAACGCCCTGTCGCAGGAGAACGCCGGCTCAGCGGGCGGACTCTCGGACGGCAGCGTGAGCCACACCTCCTGGCCCGCCGCGCCCGACATCACCAGGGAAACAAGGAACAGCCTGAGGGACAACGGCCTGGGAGACATGTGAGAATATATGTGTTGGCGGCCGGGGGTGGCGTCAGTGTTATGGTCTGACAGCAGGGTGTAGAGCGAGGCGACAGGCGTTCGTTAAGTCGCTGCTTTGAATCCCGTCGCCTCCTGGCCAAGTGTCGAGGTGTCCTTGAGCTAAGACACCTAACCCTAACTTCTCTCGGTGGTTGGATGGCACCTTTCATGGCCGACACTACCGTGTTTGTGTGTGTGTGGCAAAGCATATGGCTGACACTAGGGCTGGGAGATATATCGATATTTAATTTATGTCCGTATATTTTCAAAAGAGATATATATATTTAGACAGTATCGTTTATATCTATAGTTATATTCACACCTTTGTTTCAGAGTAGCCAATGAGAGAGCAGATACTGAGTCACATATTACAAGGTACCGGAAAACAAAAACAAATGTGGATTAAAATACAAAAGAAGAAAAAAGTTTCATGTCGGGTTTCCTGTTTTTTCTCCTCCTGAACATTTAACCCACTTCATAGAAAAATAAAAAATTTTCAGATTTTTGGTCCATATCACCTAGCTGACACTACCGTGTGTGTGTGTCAATCATGTACAGCACTTTGAGCATCCAGTATTTAAAAAAATAAATATATATATTCATAAATACATCAAATTATTTTGACATTTGCAGAATCGGTGTGCCTACACAGTGGTGGAACATAAACGGTAAATGGATTGCATTTATTTTTGTTCTGTTAGCTCAAGGGAGGAGATGAAAGACAGGCACATGAGCTCACCTTACCACCGACGGTCCTATCAGCTCACGCAGAACGACAGCCAAGATGCTAGTGCAGAGCAAAGGTATTACATGCAACATTAATATTGCCTCATAAAGCTTGGCAAGGATTGCCTGAGATTTCATGTTTAGGTTTGGGGGCCCATAATGGAACTATAAAACACTCCTACCTTTGTGACGGAAAGACGGTCTAGTCAATAATTGGTGCCAATGATTCGTAACAGATTCCATCCCAGCGAACACTAAATCACACAGTAGTCTCTTCAGCATTTCTTCACTATGTGTGTGTTGTGTGTGTGTGGTGTTCCAGTGACCATGACGACGAGGTGGCCAGCTTGGCTTCGTCTTCTGGGAACTGTGCTTCCCGCTCCGCTCACAGACTTCCCGGCAAGGAGTGGAAGACCTCGCCGCGAGGTTCCCCTAAGCTGAAGAGAAAAAACAAGAAAGAGGATGGGTGAGGGTCTCTTTGGTGTCTCTCTTAATGCGGGGGTCACGTTCACTCGCGCGTGACGAGCATCTTCGGAGAACACATCTCAAATCGGCCCCAAAATCTGGGTTGATGGTTTTGTAGTGCGGCCCTGGTGTGATTAGTGGTCCTCAAATAATAAGTTCATAGCTTAATTAAGCGAGCGATTATAAGATGATACACCTTTTGGCAAATTGTGGTGCAGGCTAGGGATGTCATGATAACCGATACTTGGACACTAAGTCGATGCCAACATTCTGAAAACGTGACTGTACTCGTTTTTGTACAGTACCGTAGGTACTATATATCCAACCCGGACGCGTACGGTACCATGGAAGTGTAGCTGCAACTTTGCCTGTGTTTGCCAGGTGGATTATCAAGGAATAATACATTCACACAAAACAGCACCGTAAGATATGCAAACGGTGCCTTTTAACTTTTCAGGCATAGTTTCCATCTTTCCATCTCAAAGATTTTACCGGCTGAGCGAATAAAATATATATGACTACGTCGCATATTTGTGTCGCAAATATGCATGTGTGTATGCTGTAATTTACTACAATACATTTTAACCAACGCTTATTTGACTCGCGCTTGCCGATTCCTCTGGAGCGCCGACCGGGATATCGGTGAATGTTTACTTGCCCTAGGAGCACTCTTGTGCGGGCACCGAGTCACGGAGGTCCCGGTGATACTTCCTCGGGGCCCTGAGCTGGCCACACAAAGCCACAGACTTCAGATTTCAATGAGCAATGAAGTAATTTAAATACCACAGTGCGAGAAAATAAAAAAATAAAAAAATATATTTAATTTCCTTTTCTCGCACCGTGTATCGAATTTCACTGGTATTGGTATCGACTACAACATTTCTGGTATCGTGACATCCCTAGTGCTTACTGTACACAACAACAATATCTTAGCCTTTGCAGTGCGTTTCTAATGTGTGGGGCGGAGCTTCTGAGGAGGCACTTCATGGCATTGAAGGGAGAGGTGTCTATTGTTTTGATCAAGTTCAAATATCCAGCGTTCTCCAGAATGTCTCACTCTACCTTTTTACATACTTATTAAGACTTTGTTGGGCATTGGCTACGTTTTACTATACTTGTTCATCTCTTCCCAGTGAACCCTCTCTGCCCAGGCAGACGGATGCCAGCCAGGTATGTAGCTACATCCAATCTTTTGACACCTTGTTTATATTGGCAACACACACATACACACACACACACCACCGCCACCCCCCTTACACTAAACCAGATTATCTTAATTGACTACAACTGTTCAGATAGGATGGGGGGGGAGCAATTAGTTAAGTCATCTTCCACCTAATTTGCAGAGGAGAGTGTCAGAGCGTGTGTGTGTGTGTTTGTGCGCGCTAATGAACAAAAAAACTGTCTAGCTAAATTAACCCCTGCTTTATGTAGGGGTTCATTTTATGTAGGTCCTATAGGGCCGCTGCCCTGCAAGTTTAAGATGTCTCAAAACACACCTGATTCAAATGAACAACTTGTTATAACGAGCAATTGATGTGAATCAGGTGTGCTGGAGCAGGGAGACATCTAAAATACTCAAGGCAGCGGGCCCTCTATGACCAGAGGAACCCTGCTGTAGACCATGCACACGCTTGGCCACATGCTTGAACATATGTCCACTTCATGTCATGACCGTGTGCCACCCACCAAGATGAATGCGGAGATGCAGGAGGAGCTGCTGACGCTGCTCCGTGGCCAGCAGAGGGAGCTAGTGGAGCTACGCAGACAGATGGACTCCATGCAGGGCTCGGTCAAATCCCACATGGACTACGTGCTGGCCAGCCACCAGGAGCAGGAGCGTATCCTTTTTTACGCGGGCCTAGCCGACCTGAAGCAACCGCTCCAATAGGCAACACCGTTGTTCTGGTTTAACCAGAATTTATGTTCTGATTACCGAGAATATATATTATAATATAAGTATATATTAAATGTTGTGGCACGTCTCTTATCACTAACTAGCTGTCTAGTGTACTACTACACCTGTAGTGTGCGCACACATGAATATGTATTGCATTGCGTGTGACGTCGTGGTGATTAGTTTCAGCCGGACTAGTCTGAATGTCACGTTTCAACGTGGCTCAGAAGTGGCTTCTTTTTGCACCTGTTAGCGAAAGAAGGGGAGCAGAACGACCTTGAGAAGACGACGTTTATGAGCGTCAGGGTAACGGCGAAACTTTTCATGTCTCTTTTGCACATGCTGCCTTTGTCAGACAGCTTTTCCTGCGGTTCCAACCCCCCAGCAATGCCTTGGGCAAGTTAACTTAGCATCAGTTCAGCTCGTGTTAAACCGTTGTTGGCTTCATTCCTTTCAGCACCCACGTGACCCCGTGGCACTAGAATAATACCACAGCAGTCCTCCACACACAATAGTGAGGCGAGGTTTCCTCCCTATTGACTGCTGAATAATTAGATGGGATTACATTTAACGTCATTATTCCTCCAAGGGGATATTGGGTTGTTTCAGCAGAGAGTCATGGGCCCTGCTACAGACTCGACATGCATAAGCTCAAACGGGTCTAACCAAACAGATAATATCACTTACCAAGTACAAGTTATTACAATAAATAAAAACTACACACACACGTCAGCTTTACCCAATATGAGGGGGACATAATGTGTGTACATTATGATTTCATATATAATAACGAGCATTTCAGTGCGTTCTGTCTGTATCCCAAACAGATTATTGAGCTCTTCACCATCTCTCCTCCACACAAGAGCCCCACATTAACACAAAGCTTCCCGCTGTGTCCATTTTGGGTCACTCCACTATGAGATTAGAACTGCCTAATACTTCGTTTTTTCTCATTGCTACTCCAACGGACGGCACCTCCACATTTGTTCTTAGTTTATGGAAGGATGGGAGAGACTTTTCACCCTTTTATCCAGACCAGAACATCACAGCGATCCATGCAAGTCAATGGGGAGTTCCACGGATTTCACCATACTATTGCCTGTTATTTCTCTCTGGGGGTGTGAATGGGTGTTTTGAGTATATAACATTACTTCCCAAGTAGCTACGATCAATCTGAGCCCATTATGGTGTTTCTGCAGCAAATAGTTTGGAGGTAAATTGACTTTGTTTCAGGCCATGCATGGTAGATGTAGCTCTCTGAGCGCTGCCTGTGTCAGCCTCCACCACATATTGCCGTTGGTGACACGCCCACTTAAAAGACCGGAAGCGTTCCATTTTCTCCTTCCATTGAAATGCATCACAACGCTCCATCTTTCCATAATTATAACATCTTCGCTGCTATTGTGACGCACCGCTCCTTGACCTCCGTGCGACCTCAGAGCGCAGGCTGGAGCGCGTGCTGGCGGATCACCAGACTTGCCAGGAGCAGATCAGCCAGCATCTCGGCTCGACCCTCAGTGCGGCTCTCACCAACAGAATGGACAAAGTGCTCAGGGACGAAATGAAGAAGATGGTACCACAGTGTAAGGCTTGTGTCTTATTATTCTTTATTCAAAACACACAACAACAAACCTCGCTGAACCTGCATACAAATTTAAGTCAAACTAGATTCAGCCCCACAGAGGAATTAGTAGTGCACCTCATGAGGACAATATTATTACTGGGAAGAAATGGTAGCATTAATATTAATTTGCAGGTTCATATGTGGTTGTGACCATGAATAATGTACACGATTATACATGCGGTATATGTATAATAATGCTTACCATCAGAATCACACAGTAGAAAAGCAGATTTGAGATTTAGATGTAAATGTCCAAGTTGGAGTGGAACGTTTCATTTTAATTGTTGGTATATTCATATATTTAAATATCTGTAAAGCAATAAGGGAGTGCGCGCAAATATTAACACTCCTGCCATGTTATAATCTGGTTGGAAAAAACCCCCCACAAACTTTCAGCACACACAGAAAAGAGGGGGGGGGGGGGTCATTTTGAGGAGGTGCTGCATATTCTTTCATGGTGCATTCGGCCTGGTGTCAACAAACTCGACCTTTATACCAGTTGTGTGCTATATGGTCAGCTAGACGAAAGAATACAGACTTAACAGGCATAGCTGCCAATGATGATCTTAAATTTCAATACCCCAAGATAAATGATGTATAACGGCGCACTTAAATTGAATGTACTTTTGCTAATTAACTGTTGTGTATTCTTTTGAAACACCGTCGTCGGATGCAAAAGAGTTTTTCCCTCGTTAATCCTCATTACCAACAGCAACCTTCTAGCCAAATACTTATTTCCCCCCTGTTCCATTTCATTCATTCCTCCATATCTCACCGACGTTTTCAAGCTACGAGCACTTTGTCTACCTGCCGTCCTGCCTTCTGATATGTGGAGAACTGAACATGGGAATTCCCCCCCACCTGTATAAGTGCATCCTTTTATGTCATCCCCTTCCCTCTCGTCAGAGACAGCGACCGTTCATGTGTGTTTTTATTATTTATATCCTCGCTCCGGCTTGTCGTCATCTGGGAGTTCCTGTCTTCTTTGCCTTCCTTTTGACAACATCCATCGCTCCTGTGTTGTCTTTCTCCCGTCCCGGGGCAATCCTGGGCAGAGCCACGGAGGAGAGTCGAAGCATCTCTGATTCTGTGGAAGCGCCACTGAGCTTTCACCATGTTCTGTCTCCCCAGCCATCTCCAAGAGTCTGGATCCTTTGACAGCCCAGCTGAGCAACACGATGACTGCCAAACTGACCGCGGTAGAGGTGGTCCTGAAGGACAACGTCACCAAGGTCGTCAAGTCCAAGGTGGGTGTGGGGCTCTTTGAGACGGTCATCTCCTGTACACCTCTTGTGTAAAAGTGAAGTCGTGATTCTGGAGAGAGAGAGTTGACATTTGAACTGTATCAGAACAAAAACACTTTTACCTACAATGCCACAGTGAAGGCCTATCCAATTAGCGGCCCGCAGACCAAATGTCGCCCACCAGCTGCCCCCATGTAGCCCACGAGGGACTTGCACCCTTGACCACTATATATTGGCCATATGTATTGGCTGTACTGTATAACCACTATACGAATCAAGTCAATGTATTACTGTAAATTAGTTATTAACTGTTGTTACAGCCAAGATATCATGACATAGCCTGTTTGTAAATGTAATGTAGTAGTCCAGACCTAATAAACAACACAATGAAATGAGTCTGAGTGACAAGTACATGCGTGTGTGCACATAGCTCCTGCTAGTGAGGATCAGGGTATAGTACTAGTCACACTTGAACCCATACCGGTAGGAATACCTGGAATTTGGTGCCAATAGTCTACCCAACTGTATATGGGTTTGTTTGTTTTGTCTTTACTAAGTGTAATTCCAGTTGTTCACTGCCTTGCAAACTGGACGCATATGGGCTTGACTGCTATTTTGTTGTGCAAAGGTCCATATGCCAGAGACTTGGAATTGGCGGCATCCTATAATTCTATAGAAAACCTTCTCCATTGACTTGACACATTGAACATTCACCAAGCTGCAGGGTGGATGCTCTTGTAGACACTTGTGTAAATAAAAGATATTTGACTATTTCAGTTTGTTGCTAATTTGCTATGTCCGTCCATAATGGCTACATTCGACCATAATTATTGCATATAATGCTGTATTTCAGCATTTTCATGCATTTATTTTTATGAAGTTTGTAATTCTAGTTAATTCCTATATCAGCTGCAAAAAGGGAGACAAAATGTAGCATGGAAGACTGAAGCAACAGAATAGAAGGATCGGTCCTCCAGTGAGAGTATAGCCGACCCTGGTGCACCATGGGTGGGCTGGGATCTCACGAAGGTCCCGCTGGGTCTTTACGTAAATCTACATGCATGCCTGTTGTTAACCATTTACATCATACCTACATGTATACTTATTCTATGTGCTATAGAAAAATGTACAATCTCAAAGTAAGGCGTCAGGCGTAAAACTATTCACACTCACATCTGTTTCCCAGAACACGACGGACGCGATTGGCCGGGCGGCGGCCGAGGCGATGCAGGGCCCCATCCAGGCAGCATACAAGGATGCCTTCCAGAGCATCGTGCTGCCCGTGTTCGAGAGGGGCTGCCAGTCCATGTTCCAGCAGATCAACGACAGCTTCAAGCAAGGCACACAGGAGTGTAAGTGTATCACCCGAATGCCCTTGGCACACCTCCGTGACGTTGGCACCCCAAATAATAAGAATGTGACTACGTACAAGTATTTTGATTCAGTTTTTAGAGAATTTGGCAATTGTGTCCTCAGGCTCTTTAATTAATGTTAGTGTTCTTATAATTTGTAACTTTGTTTGTGCATCATCTGTGCACGTTTGCGCAAACAAAACAAACATTTGTGCAATGTTATTGAGTTTTATTTTATGTAAACAGATGATGTCATCGTCACATTTGTCTCGCGCCGTAATGGCCTCATAGGTTTAACATGTAAATGTAAACTCCATCCATCCATCTTCTCCCGCTTATCCGGAGTCGGGTCGCGGGGGCAACAGCTCCAGCAAGGGACCCCAAACTTTCTTTTCCCGAGCAACAGCAGCTTATGTCTCTAAAATGTTTTTAGTTTTTTTTCCCCATGCAGAAATTAATCAAAATACTTTCATTCACATCTTTGTCATATGGGATTATTCACGTCACGGCGGTCCTTGGCACCTGGCCAACCTGAGGGAAAAGGCTAAGATTAGAATGATTATTTCACATCTCTTGTCGGGAGTTTATTTTGAGTAGTTCATTCACAGTTCCGGTGGCCTTGGAGTTTTTGCGAGCGTTTTGTTATTCAGCTTTACTAAATGAGTCCAAGGACCGTTGATCTGGAAGCCAAATGAAATGATCATCACCAAGTCTTTTTATAGATAATCTCCTGCATGCTTGGTGGGGCCCTGACTCTTTGACTGGCATTGCTCAA
The DNA here is from genome assembly GCA_026546735.1 of Forbesichthys agassizii. Taxonomy (NCBI): domain Eukaryota; kingdom Metazoa; phylum Chordata; class Actinopteri; order Percopsiformes; family Amblyopsidae; genus Forbesichthys; species Forbesichthys agassizii. The sequence continues at coordinate 12,510 of JAODLL010001069.1, read as the reverse complement.
ATGAAATGTACTTTGTGCTGTAGCTCATCGCTGGCATTGCAACTGCCAGTTAGATGGTTTTTATTGTTTGTGTGTTTCCAAGGATTTCTTGTAATGTGCATAATTTCTTTAATAGCCGTGAAGACTTGTGTTGTATGAGCAGGCTTGAATATTGTTTTGACAAGTTGAAGGTTTTCTGTGACAAGATTTGCTGTAATCATGGACCTTGCTTTCACATTTTATAAGGTTCTGTTGAATGGAGCTTTGTTTTATGACCTTGGTGTGCTTATTTTGAGGTATTTCTACAACTTCCGTATGCAGGGTTTCCCACTGGTCATGACATTTCTGGAATATCATGGAATTTAGTTTATGACACAAAGTCAGGGAATTCTATTTTTTGTGGAGGGTCAAATCATTGAAAATCAGGAAGTTTTGTTTGCAGCATGTTTACATTTTAGTTGAATGTTATTGTATTATAGTTTGAGATGTCTGAACAAATCTTGAAACTATTGGTCTGATAATTACATGAGTTGTACCTGCACAAAATGTAAAATGTTTGCCTTGTACGCGAACATTGTTCTGCTGTTTTTCCATTCATTGAGGGTAATGCAAATTCAGGTAAAAGTCAAGGAATTTGACAGTGGGAACCCTGCTTATGTGTAAATTGTGACCTACCCCATTTTAGACCTCCAGCAGCTAGAGGTTCACGCTAAGAGCAGGAAGCAGAAAGACCAGGAGGCCAGAGACCCTGTGATTGGCCAGCTCCAGCAGATGATCGACAACCTCCAGAGCGCCAATGACCAGCTAGCCAATAACATCACTGCGAGCGTCCGCACTGAGGTCCAGCACCAGATCCAGATGATGGTGGGAAAGTATGTGACCAAATTGTTAATTCTCATTCTTTTCATCTGCCTGGAAATGACTGAAAACTACTTGTATGTAAAACAAAAAACAAATAGCTGTCTATCTGGTATTGTGCAGGAATAGAAAACTATTTTGATTGACATAAAACGACACAATGTGAAGTGTTTTCCTAAATCGTGTACTTGTGAGTTGATTGATCACCTATGCTGTAATAGATTGTATAACGCTTGGCTGACAACCCAAGTTGATATTTGGAATATCAGATATTCATGGCAGCAGACGTCCCTGCCAGAAGTCCTAGCGTAAGTCACTGTTTATTGAGCAGGCATGTAATGGATTGGATTGTGGGAGCAAGCAGAGCTTAATCCTGGGGCTAATGTAAGAACATAAATTCAATCAAGACTCTTGTTCCCTCTGCAATTAATTTCATGGCCTCTGGGGCGTATAGATTAGTGCAAGTGACAGTTGGCCAACTTAACTCCTGCAAAGTGTTTGAAATCTTGAAAAGAAATTGACACTTCATCGGCTATTGGCAACTATTTAGCCAATATGTTGGGAGTTTGGTGTAGCTAGTGCATATCTGGGCAGAGACTAACAATAGATGTGGATTTCTTTCGACCACATCAGTCGAGGTAAAATAGTAACGAAAGAGGTCGAACAGCTCGCTCGCATTACATCCCTCTACGGTGCGGTAACGGGATTCTCTCATTCTGATCCTCCAACTCTCCCTTTCTCTTGCCCCGCCCTCTTCTCCTCCCCCACCATTCTCCTCTTCCTCCACCCTCCCTGCTCCTGGCTGCAGCCTGCAGGAATCCATCCTGAGCCACGTGCAGCGCGTGGTGAAGGTGGAGGTGGGCCAGGCCATGAAGGATCAGCAGGCGGCGGTCACCTCCAGCATCATGCAGGCCATGAGGTCTGCGGCGGGCACGCCCGTCCCCTCGGCCCACCTGGACTACCAGAGCCAGCAGGCTGGCATCCTGCTGCTTTTGCAGCAGGGCCAGCTGAACCAGGCCTTCCAGCAGGTAGTGTGACCTGCCCACCCACACAGGACACACCCAGGACACATACACCCACACAGGACACACACGCGCCCACACAGGACACACACGCGCCCACACAGGACACACACGCGCCCACACAGGACACACACGCGCCCACACAGGGGGGACACACGCGCCCACACAGGACACACACGCGCCCACACAGGGGGGACACACGCGCCCACACAGGACACACACGCGCCCACACAGGGGACACACACACGCCCACACAGGACACACACACACACACCCACACAAGACACAACTCTCCATCTCTCTCTCCCTCCCCCCCTCCCAGGCTCTCTCGGCCACAGACCTGAACCTGGTGCTGTACGTTTGTGAGACCATCGACTCCCAGCAGTTGTTCGGTCAGCACCCATGTCCCCTCAGCCAGCCGGTGCTGCTGTCTCTCATCCAGCAGCTCTCCTCCAACCTGGCCACGCGCACCGAGCTCAAGATCAGGTGAGCCAGCCTCCGGTGCTGAGGCATGGATGCAACGCAGGAGTGCCAAGACCTGCCGCTCTCTGGAACGGCCGCAAAAGGGAGTCTATCCCCATAGACTACAATGTTAAAATGTCTGACTTGACAGCAAAAGCATTAACATGTTAACAGTCTGGTTTAAAAAAAAAGATTTTGGTCTCTATAGATGGTCTCCCCGTTCATGACTGTACGGGGGGGGGGGGGGGTAACTTTTAAAAAAATACAACTAATGATAATTTCAGCCATGTATCCCATTATAATGGATAAGGGGCATGGGGGGGGGGGGGGCGTTACAGACAGTCGGGGACTGCAAAGATGGCAACAGCCAGGGCCAGCACAGAAGTACAAAAACTATGGGTAAGCTGTATTGGGGGCAGTGAACGGCGCTCGTCACCTGACTGCACACGGATGTGCCATAACACCACGTATAGCTGAGGTTAGGGTTAGCGCGCCGTGCCTGTCACATCACCTACATCACCCAGCGCACACACTAAAGGCCGGTGTATGCTTCTGCGTTGGACCTACGTCCTGGCCGATGGCGTATTAATACCTGTGCGCTGGTCTGTCGGACGCACGGGTCTGTGTGCATTGGCTGCACCTGCAAAGCCCCACTATACGTAAGTGCCATGCCTTGCTCATTAGATTTAGAACACTAATGGAGTGTACACGTTTTTAAATATTTCTTCCAGGCGAATATTAGTTACACCAACATTGATCATAGGAAACAATCTGTGCCGACACAAAATGGTATTTATAAAAGACCGCTTGTTGCTGCCCGAACAAGGAAATCCCATAGGGAAACCCTTGTCTTGGCTCCCAAATTATAACGCTAATAGAGTAAACGCTTTCAAAAAAGCATGTAAAAATATGTATTTCACATCATCTCTTAGTTACACCAACATCGATCATTGGAAACAATCTGTGCCGACACAAAATATTATTTATAAAAGACCGCTTGTTGCTGCCCAAACAACAAGGAAATCCCATAGGGAAATCCCTGTCTTGTCATGTGCATAATCTTGGTTAATAATGCTCAAGCAAGGCATATAAAAACGTTTCCTGAATGAGTTGGTCTTGAAAATGTTTCAAGATTTTAGTCTGGTGCCTTATTTCAGGATAAAATATCCACTAACTGACAGTTAGTAGATACGTTGGGTCAGCAGAATGCCTTCATTAGTCTGACTGAGATTAGAAAGATGCATTGGGAAGAGTCCCTAGGGATGTTTTTATGCCTGCAGTTAAAGCGGATAACGTTTTCAGAGGAAAATATATATTCTATATCTATTTTAAATTACATACAGAAGTCTGCCAGGCTATAAAACCTTCCTTGAAATGATCAATTTCATTGCAGTGTGGTTTGTTGCGGAATGCAATATGCGTGTGCGCTGGCAAACCCATAATTACACCTCACACACCACACCGCATCGCAGCATCTAGACACTTACACCTGAGCTGTAAGCGTTCGCAGCCCTCTACAACCCTCTCCGCTTCTCCGAGAAGAGGTAACAGTGTGTTGTAGCTGGACCTGCAATACTCTCCACTGCTACATGGCGCTGAACCCCCCACCCCACCCCACACACACACACACACTGACCTTTACCATCTGGATGGTCCAGCCAAGCCTTAATACATGGGTGTGTGTCTGTTAACACTAGATTGAGATCTCTGTGTGTGTGTGTGTGGGGGGGGGGGGGGGCGCGATATGTATCGTGCGCTGCTTCTGCTCCAGTTGTGCCTTTTTAATAGGACGCTCCTCGTTTCGTTCCATTGCTCCCTCATGGCCCGCTCACCCCTACCTCTCCTCCCCCCCTTGCTCCGGGTGAGCGCGGTCCCCTCACAGCTCGGCCCAGTGTGTTCGCATGACCTGTGTGGACCAGATTTGATAGTGCTGCTGCTAATGCTGGCCCTCTGGAGCCTCTGCACCATCTGCACAGCGCCGTGGGTGACAGATGAGGGCAGCAGGCTAGTTATTAGGACAAGAGCGCTACGAGGCGCTGCGGCAGTGGGGAGAGGAAACAAAGGAGGGAAACGTTTGGCTGTAACGTTTTTTCTTTTTTCGCTGTCGGAACGCCCCTCCTGGATATCCTGTAATTGGTCATCGTATTCCCCGGCTTGGTATCAAGCTAGAATGGTCTGCCGGTGCCGTAGTACATTCTGAATACACTGTTGTTTAATGTGTAGTGATGAATGAGCAGGGTAGTTCATTGTTGTACGATGTGTGGTAGGGACATACTGATTTCAGTTTGCACCGGGGGACCCAGCCCTCCTACAGCAGAGGTGAATACATGCTAAACCTACTGTATGACAAAATAGATGCCAGTCAAATTGCTCGGAGGGGGCTGCAGGTTATATTGATATTGTGTCTGATTGGGAGATGTCTGCTTGTCATTGCTGCACAATAGCAATGCTGCTGTAGGGCATTTGAGTGACTGTGTGTGGTTTGTTTGTTTGGTATAACTCCTCTGTGCATTGGGACTAGAGCAGAATTAGACGTAGTCTTTTCCACCATGTGATAGACCGTACCTCGGAAAAAGATCCATAGAAGCCGCACAGCCGGGGAATAAATAGTGCTTGTGGAAAGAGCCCGGGCTTCTCATTATCTCGCTGTGCTGTGGTTTGCGCTGCAGGGGCATTGGCTGCCTTTTTTTATTTTTTTTTAAAGGGTGCGTTGCTGGTGCACACTGACAAGAATGCTGCTAGTAGCGCGGGGACTCGGGGCAAATTAGTGGGCCGTTTTCCAAAGCACATGGACAAAGTTGGAAACAAATAGGCTGCAGTCAAATTACTACAAGACATTAACTTTAATATACCTCCTTTTAATGCCTCCCAAAATGTGGCTTTTGAACAATGGCGTAAAAGTTCTCTTTGAAAAGAAAAAAATATGGTTTGGCACTGTTACAGGGATGTGTGTGTGTGTAAGGGGGGAGGATTAGACAATCCAGGCGCTATAGAAATGTCCATTCATATCGCACGGACGTGCACCATGCCAGTTGACGCTGGGTGACCTTGTGTTGTCTCGCTAATACGATGAAACCAGGAGCTGAGGTTCTGCCCGGCCGCTGAAAGACTCAGATTCCCCATCCCGGGGTGGGGAATCTGAGCTAGCATGCACGTACAGAGGAGCACTGGCAATACGCAGGGGGTGCTGACAAGTTGTTGCTACGTCGCTTTGAGACGTGGCGACAGACCTAGCCTCTTCGTGCCACTGCAGCCGCTTAAACGGATAAAGGCACTGACCCATGACGCATTAGTTACCCTGACAGAGTTGTTTTCATTTGGGTCCGGAAAGAGCTCGAGGTTTGCCCTTTTCTCCGAGGCGCGGCAAACAGTTGCAGCGGCTGCCCCCCACTCTGTCTTCATTCATTTCTTACCTTTTGACTTTCCTGCGTGCTCTTCGGGGCCCCCTCTGGTTGATAACGGGGCAGGCAGGTGCTGTGTGACTGGTCAATAGTCCTTTGTCCTTTTCCTTGCCTGCCTGAAACATTCTGCCACCAGAACAACACTGGTGGAACGCCTCGTGGCGTCAGTAGTTGTGAGAGAGCGCCCGTGGAGTTGTGAGTACCTATTCTGTGCTCTACTCATGCTCCCACACGCCCTCTCCACATTCACGCTCGGGCAGCAATTCTACGTGAGTGGCGGCTTGCAGCAGAACTGGAATCTGTTGTATTATGTTTTATTTATTCACTTGTTTCCGTGTGTGTGTGCACGCGTGCAGCTACCTGGAGGATGCGGTGATGAACCTCGACCACGGGGACCCCCTGACCAGAGACCACATGTCGGCCGTGCTCTCCCAGGTGCGGCCCAAGCTGTTTGCCTTCCTGCAGCAGGACCCCCACAGCGCCATCGCCAAGCGGGCGCGGCGCCTAATGATGATGCTCCAGGGCCTGGTCAGCCACTAGCTGCACAAGGAGAGGGGGCACAGGGTGTGTGTGTGTGTGTGTGGAGGAGGGCATTGGTCAGACGTCTCTGCTTGCGGAGCCACAAGGATGTATGCATGCTGTCCCTGGGTGGAGGGGGGGCTCCAGGAGGTCGACCTGGGAACGAGGACAACGGGAGGGACAACGGAACTCGGCCCTCCTCCCTCCCCCCCTCCAAAGTGATGCTCCAAGGTCACGCTTTGTGCACGGCTGTTATTCCTCCTCCGTTCGACCCACCGTCTCTCCCCGAGACTCCTCCTTGTTCAGTCTACTTTAGAACGTTTAGTTGTTGTGCTTGTTTGTTTTTTAAAACCCTCGACGCGACTGGGCCAGGGGTGTTCCGGGTTTGTGACGCAGAGAAAACCGTTCACGCTCCTTTTGTTTACCGTAGGATGTTCAGGACCCTGGGAAACGCCGCCTTTGTTTTTTGTTTTTCTGCAGTATTTGCATTCACCTTCATATCCAGATTTCATAGTCGTCGCTGATCTCACTGGGACTACCTGTCGGTTTGTGGGTGCTGGGCTTACGCCCCTAACGAGACACATTTCTCCTTGTCGTCGATCTATAAACCAGCCACTTCCCAGGCAGGTACCACAGTGACCCAGTAGTCTTATTTCCCAGCATGCACTGCAGCTGGTTCCCCTGCGCAGGTCCTCGCGCTCTGGTCGAAGGTGTGTCTGCAGTGAATGCAGCTGGCGGGAGTTCCTGGTCAGACTAAAAACCCACATACTGTTGAGACATGGTTGGGAACCAATGGTCGAAGCCCTCTAACTCATAAAAATGTCGCTCGTGTTTCTTTTAAGCTCGTGCTGACAGGGCCGCTTTTCAACGACATTTAGATTAAGCATATTATGTTCTGTATGAGTAATGAGCAAATGCAGCAACATAAATACCTATAGCATTAGAAGGTATGAGGTGCAAAAGCATGGTAAAAAAAGACTTGCTTAGTTGCTTCATTGTTGACCAAGCTTGGCTGTTTGCCTTGCCTGCAAATGTCACATTTCTATTACAGACTGAAGACAGTCCTCGCCACAGACCAGCACATTAAATATTCTGTTGCTTGCCAACCTTGACACCTGCACTGAACATGCCTGTTCACAATGACCTAGCTACTGCGGGCAAGCAGAATGAAGGGTGTAAAGGTTTTACATGGTTGGATTGGCTTTATTTGGTAGCCAAAGTGAACCTGGCTTTGCAGCGGAGGTTTTCAGGATCAAAGTCTGTGCAGAAAGCACTTTTGGTTTGGAAAACACAGCGACACACTAGTGAAAGTTACGTTTGAATCGCCGTTCTCAGTAACCCGTTCACTCTGAAGTGAGATGTTTGGTCAAAGCCCATGTTAGTCAAGTGTTAAGCAGTAATCTTGTCCTTAAGATGGTCCCATTTTTTTATATAGATAGATATATATCTCCTTGGTATTTGTAACACTTGTATACTTGTTTAAAAATCTGAAGTAGCTAGTCATATTAGAAAAAAGTTCTTAATGTTAGTTTTTTTTTTTTCTCAAAATAATTCAATGTTGGTAAACTTGATGGACATTTACCTGTCCTGCACTCTAGAGGGCAGCACCTTGTTTAACTGCAAACACTTTATTGTGCTTGTTATAGTTTATAATGCATACAGCATTCGGTGATCCAAGTACAGTACAACTCTCAATGCCTTTTGTTTGTTAATTTAACCTTTGTTCTGTTTCTGTGTTCAAAGATGCATGTCTTGTGTTTAACCCATATTCCAAGCATCTGTAATTGCAGGGCAGCCATCTTGTCTTGCTGACTGCAAAGTGCTAGACAGACAAGTCTGTTAATTTGACACGCTGATGTTATAAATCTGCTATGTTGAATTTATCTATTAAGTGCCTTACTGTATGTCCCTTATGAGACATTTGATCCCATTTGAACATGGTTCATTTGAGACTTCAAAACTTTTTTGCAAGTCTATTTAATCGTGTTGATGGCCCTTACAAGTGATAAGATAATTTGGGGACAAAATTGTAATTCCAGAAAATCCCTATAGGTGGAAATCCACTGTTTGAGAGTTTGCCAATATTATTGAAGGATTGAGACAGCTTTATTTTACATTATGAAACAGGTTACGGGCTAAAAAATGTTGGGCTTCGTCATTGGGGTTTGTTGGAGGTACGGATAACTTTAAGCAGTGTGTGTTTGTAGTGTAATTTTCTCCCTTCCCTTTTGGCCAAGTTATGTTAAGGGAGCCACTGCCCAGACTGCAACTTAGGTATTGCGGTGACTGGACACTTTATCAATTCCACTTATTTCCTTCTGGTCTCTGAGCAGTTCCATCCTGCATTTTGAATTTTGACCATAGGCATTGTAGATACAGATAAGTTACGTGCACCAGCTGTGTGTTTACGCTAAGGCATGGGTATAACATCATTGGCCAGTTTCTCATCCAAAGTTATTCCATTTGGAGCCTCATTGTGCTGTGTGGTCCAAAGCTGCATGCATCCGTCTTTATTACTCATTTTCGATAATTTTTTGAACCACGGTTACAATCATGGAGGCTTGTGGGAATGGGGTGTAATTCATGGCCATTTGGAAGTGGATTTCTGCATGATTATGGTTTTATTCATAATTGCCATCAAGAGAAATAAGATGGGAATGTCAGCTCGGAAGCTTGCACATAAACGCTACATTATAAATATATAAATATAGTCTATTTTTTTTCTTTTACTAGGTTGTTGATAAAGGAAAGAATCCGCTCAGTTTTTGTAAGGCAGATTTCCACTGTTCATAACCCTGTGCTTGGATGGTTATGTTGTATATTTTAGTTTCTTTTAAACGTTTTTGGAATAAAAAAATGACTTGTTCAACTACATTGTCTTTGTTTCTATTAGCTTTAGGAACATCTGTGAAAAGCCTGTCACATAACACACAACTATTTTGTAACGTTCACACAAAATTAGTTGACGTTGATAGTAGACTCATAGGTTACATAGGCCTGGCCTATAGACCACCTTTCTCCAAATGCGTGAATTGTAATCAAGCCTGCGTCATGCAATAGCCAACGTGGATGGACCAATCTCTAAATATACGTAAAAATAGTTGAAATACAAAAATACAAACATTTTACTACGAGTAATAAGCAGTGCACTCTGCACTGCTGTTAATTCACCCTGATCAAGATGTCTGGTCGGACACAGCGTCACTCTGCTGTTAATTGGGGAGTTGGAGGAGCAGACCGCCCTATTCAGCACCCCCCCGGTCCTCTTCTGCACATCGGAGGAGCGCACTCCGAATACAGCAGAGTAGAGCGGCTGTCCTTTTCTGACCAACGGCTTTTGTCTCGAACTTCCTCCGGAGTGGCGGAGGGAAGACCGAACAAATTTAAGATTTAGAGAATAATTAGCTTATTAGTGTCGTGAAACTTTGAAATCGTGTTCCAACCGGGAACAAACTGTGAAAATAGCAAAAATGACAACCCTGATGAATACCGTTTGCCTTTTCCTTGTGTCTGTTTCTCTCTATCTGGGTAAGTACGAACATTTGCAATAGTAGCCTAATGATGGATGGAAGTTAAAACAAGAGCAAAGTGTAGCCCTATGCGACAGACATGCCTCTTTAGTGTTTAATCAGAAGGTAAGTACTTTAGTCAGGTGAGATGTGGTCGGTGTCCAGACAGTTTAATTAATAGAAGTTGGGTGGTCTGGCTGCTTCTGCGATGCTCAGGAGGAATTGTTGGGTATTTTGTGACGAAAAATGCAGTTTTCCCAAAACGCTTTGACCTTATTACGCGCGGAGGTCGGGTAGCGCAGAGTTAGCTGCTTACTGATTTACATTCACTGGGCAACGGTAACCTATAAGCATGCGAACTCCTGTGTCTCTGTCTCTCTCTCTGTTTCTGTCTATCTCTGACTCAGACACACCTCAGAATCAGGTCGGTTCTTTGATAGTTCAAATCGGAGGTTTGTAAACTGTTGAATAATGAATTAGCCTACATCTTTAGGAGGAGCTCTACTCCAAAGGCTGTATGCGCGGGTGTATTTTAAACATAAGCTAATAACTTGCATTTAATAATGTAATTAATGCCTACATTTTAATTCTACGAACTATAGCCTATATTTCAATAACACATTGGATGGGATTTACCCATTTTGAATCCGTAATTATAATTGATTTGTAAGCTATACTGTAGGTCTACACACCCTCAAGCCACATCGATATTCACCTGATATCCTACATTATACTACAAATGTAGCCTGTCTGTCGACCTCGAGTTCAGATGCTGACGTACGTCACCGCCCCCACGCGGTCCCCGGAAAGAAAAAAACGTAAACCTGGTGATAAATAATTCATGAATAATTCTTATAGTATTGGGTATTGTAGAGCCGCTAATACCCAGGGCGGATCTCTCTCTCTCTCTCTCTCTCTCTCTCTCTCTCTCTCTCTCTCTCTCTCTTCCAAGCTTCTCTCTTTCTCTCTCTTCCAAACTTCTATTTTTCTCCTCTCTCTCTCCTCTCTCTCTCTCTTCCAAACTTCTCTTTCTCCTCTCTCTCTCTCCTCCCCCTCTCTCTCTCTCTCTTCCAAACTTCTCCTCTCTTTCTCCTCTCTCTCATCTCTCTCACTCCTCTGGACTCTTCTTTCATATTCAATTTCACTTGAGTTTATTGGTACAAACCTAAGAGGAACAATATTGCCAAAGCATTCTGGGACAGAAAATAGTGCAATTGTATTATTCCATTGTTAAACTGCGTGTACTACTATACAATATTGTTTTAGTTTTCTCATGAGTGGAAGCTGATACCAGTTTACAACTGGTATCTTCTACAGCACATACAGTATAATCAAGTATTGTGTAGCCTATACAACGTTTGCTTCAGGTTCAGGCAGTCAATACTTCATTTAGCTGAATCAGCTGATGTGCAGCTCTGTGATTAAAAATGCAGTACACTGAACTGCCTGAAGGGGTTTGAACTCCTTCAGAAAACACGTTTAATGTTGTAATGTCACATTTACATTTTTTTAAATTATTTTAGTCACTTTTTAACTTTACTTTCAAACTTTATTCTTTGTGAAAAACTATGGAGGAATCTGCTACCCCCATCGGCCTACTATTATTTCTCTTGCGCAGCACTCTTTCTCGCTATACGTTCTGCTTCAATAGCTTGATTTTCAGGGTCCTCATAAAGTAGAACGTTCCTCATTAAAACTGTTTAAAATCACATTGGAGATCCTCTCTTTCACACACACACACACACACACACACACACACACACTATATCTGGGCTTCATGTAAATGACAATGGATCACACTCAAAATGTCTGCTGTCTGGGGCACGCACGCACACAAACACGCACACACACACACCTACAGTCACTGCATCAGATCATCTCTCCCGCCAAAGCTTTGATGCGTTCACGTGACTCATCGTGATTCTTGTCGTTCTTATGTCCATGCACGGAGACTGCGATGCCGTGTGTGTTGATGACAACACCATTTATTGCGGTTTACTTTAGTGTGCTTAGGTTTATCTTGCGAGTAATGCCAATAGGCATACCAGGCAATATCATTTCTGTACACTAGGGTAATTTGATTTCAAGCTAATATACAATATTTCATGATATTACATTCCAATGTGATTCATTCTGTTCAAAGTATAATTGCTAAATCTGCTTGGCCTGTTGACACTATTGCATCTTAACCATCCTGGAGGGGTAGATTCCTCCTCCTGTGGTACTTTCCCAAGGTTTCTTCCCTTTTTTCCTCCATGGGGTTTTTAATGGAAGTTTTAATGTGAAATATGACTTGAATGTGATTAAGGGCTATAAAAATACACTTGACATGATCTGTGTTTTCTTTTTGACGCGTTGGTCAAGACCACCTAAGAGGGCTGTGTGCGTCGTACTCATAAAAAAAAGTCAAATTCATTAATTAATTTTCTTTACATTTCAAATTTTCACGTAATAGTTTTACACAACTCCAAAAGAACTTTATCACGCTGATCCAATGTAATTACATCAATTTAGTGTAACATATGTTTACATTCATTCAAAGTAAAGAATGTTAATCCATCCAATGTGTTTTATACTCATGACTTGAACCCATTTTATTGTTGTTAATCTTACATATTCTAAATATATGGAAAATTTAATTTTAATACATTAGTCCAATTAAAATTCTCATTAATTATTCACACAATGATACTACACAATTACTTTTACAATGTTATATTTATTGTAAACATTAGCCACATAATTGGTGAAGTGTCTGCA
>JAODLL010001068.1:0-13477 GCA_026546735.1 Forbesichthys agassizii | reverse complement strand
ATATACACACACATATATATATATATACACACACATATATATATATATATACACACACATATATATATATATATATATATATATACATATACACATATATACACACATATATACACATATATACACACATATATACATATATACATATACATATACATATATACATATACACACACACACACACAGTATATATATACACATATATATACTGTATATATATATATACACATATATACTGTATATATATATATATATATATATATATATATAATATATATACACATATACATATACTGTATATATATATGTATACAAACACACACACATATATAGTATACCATTTTGCTACTAGTAAATGGTGCAGTTTCAGAGCTCATATGGCGCCTTCATATTTTGTCACTGCTGGTTCTGACATCTTGGGAAATGTAATGGAGGGAGTTAAGAGGCCCTCTCCCCAACCACCACCACCCACCCGCAACCCCTAAAATGTAATCAAAATTGTGCCAGAAGATTTTGACACATCACACATCTACACGCTATCGCTTGCTGGCAAACTGTGTGCATCAGGGGAGCGTGGTCGTTTTACTAACCAAACACCACGGCGCGATAACGGACCGCTGAGTCTCAGAGGCTTACGTAAACGACACCGGCATATTACAAGAGGGGCTTTAAGGAGCTAGCTAGATAATCGCAATGGTTTGGGACTCAAGGTAAGATACAGTACCTGCAGTGCCAAGTAATAAACACACACATAGACACACCCTAACGCTACCGGTTATCTGTGGCTCTCTCGTGAGCAGTCTTCATTATGTCAGGGCAGTGACTAACATTCTCCCAGTGGCCCGACATCCATGCTCCGCAGACAGATCCGATACGGCTAAAGCATGCCCGCTGCGCGAGAGGCGTGGGCACGGGTGTTGGGAGATAGCCCACCTTGTCCCCACACCCCGAGCGATGGGCACGTCGAGGAAGTGATAAAGACATCATGTGTTCCGCCTGTCGTAGGCAGTCAGATGGCTTTATTTGTCATTACAGCGACACAGAGGGGGGACTGGCAAGCCCCCGAGACCCAAACATTTGGAGTACTGGGCTGATGGCAGAGAGATGTATGGAGACAGATAACAAATGAGAGAGAGACAGAGAGAGGGGGGGGGGGTGGGGAGCTACGACACTCCTGCTCATTAAAATGTTCAAATGCATTCTGAAAAACAACCCTGAAAAGCTAATAAACATATTTTTTAAACCCTATGTGCCTCTAGTATGTATACTGTATACATGGCCATAATTACTTTGTCCATTCATGCATATGCAGTATCTTTGTTGTCGGGCCAAAAAAAGTCACCAACTCCAAATTCATAATTTGTTAGCTAGTTCCAGGGTCACGAGGTGTAGGTCAAAATGTTTAGTTTTTTCTTAAAATGCACTGGCAATATTTTCTACAACACTGCCGAGTGCTTGTTTTGTAAATACGGAGCTTTCATTCCACAGCAGTGTAATCTTCACACTCACAACCTGTGTGGGGAATTGGTTCATTTTCGAAAGATGAAATAGAATTTAACGATAAGAGAGAAACTAGTATGGTGGGCCCCTGGAGCACTTAGCCATGCAAAACCATTAGAACAGGCACTGAAGTGGCTGGGAGATAACATCTACAAGTAGAACACCTCCATTCATTCTAGTCTTGATTAGAGAGGCTTAAGGGTGGGGGTGGGGGTGGGGGTGGGGGGGGTCAGTATCAACCAGAATTAAGCGAAAGAACAGTGTATTAATGGTGACGCTCCGTATAATCCTGCCTGGGACGAGCAGGTCCAGAAAAGACACCAGTGCAATTCTGCATTGACAGTTCTCGCACACACTCGCACATGCACAAAGATAACGTCCTGTTTTTGTTTGTTTCTTCTACCTCACATTTTCTCCTCTCCTTTAATATGCATCCATGTTTTTCTCTGCCCTCTTCATCCTTCTCCATCCCTCCTCATTAATAACACATGTGCGCGTGTGCTTGAGAGAATGTGCACGTACGTGTGCGCCCGTGAAGTGGATGGCGACCACTGAAGCGTCTCCTCAATGCTAAAGCTAATGCAATCATCTCGGACACCAAATACAGTGGCGTGCGGCGTAACATATATGTAATGCATCAGCATCTCAGTACTCTTCTGACCCTGTTGAATGACCCATGTTTACTTGTGCGTAACAAAGTACACACACAGTAAGTATACTATTTACAGTGTACATTCTCCCTGATAAGACCAACAGAGCCTGCATGAACACCTTGACGCTAAACCAATAGTTTCGCTCCACTGAGACTAAGTGACTATTTCAGCCTTTTAGCACGCGGTGTGATATTTGCTAACAGGTCTACGAGGCTCCCTGTGATGTCTGCCAGTAAACTGAAATGTAGCCAGTGTTGGCTCCGCAGAGAACAACTGGAATGCTAATGGGTGGATGGTGCTGCCTTGGTTTGTCTGTGAGATAAAACCTCTACAGGCACTTGGCAATACAAATAGGTTTCATGTACTTTTTTTGTGTAGTGGATTCAAAACATGCACTTTTACACTTCAGCTGTGTTCGTGTTGTTTGCACTCTACAGTGTGTAGCAGACACCTTTATCCCAAGTGACTTACATTAAGCTATTTGTGATCGTAGCAGCGTGCTACCTGCATTTTGCATGGCTACCTTAGTCATCAACTTGCAGCCTAAATAGCCTACACATACACACACACATACAAAGGGGTTTCAGTCAAGGGGAGCATAATATACTACCCACATGTGCTCGCTCTCCTCCCTGTGCACAGCCACCTGAGTGACCTCCTCCTTGCTCCTCCTCCTTCTTGTGGTGGCTGTTTTTGCATAGAAAGTCCTTGCAACAAATACTAATACAACTTTACACCGTACATCGGTGTCGGCCCACATTCGCCTCAATGGCTGCAATCGGCCTGTCTGCAAATATAAAGACCATCACCAATGCCAGTGGCCCTTTTGTATCTGTTGCACTGCTTCAATCTTGCTCTGGCATTGGAGAAGACCATGTAGAAGACCCAGTAGGATGTGTGTTACTGTGCCACTGATAACAGCAACTGGCGGGACACGGCACAAGCATGGCGTAAGGAGGCCATGTGTTTAACTACTGTTTGCACCAGTTGTCATTTACGCAATAATTCTTAGTTGATCACCTGTAATACGTACTAAAATTAAACGTGCAATATTAGACAATGCCCACGCAATTTAGTACTCTTTATTTGAGTTGCTAGTAAATCCGGCCCTGAGGGTGTAAACATTTACATTTTACTTGCGGACGATTTTCAAGACACCAAAGGACATCTATAGGAAGGTTAAAAGTATAACGTACATTATATATGTAATACTGTACTGTACTGGTAGGCTGCAAGGAATTTCAGAAATGGCCGTCCTCTTGGAGTGTTTATCAAGATGGAGCAGGTGGACAGCAGGCGCAAGAATGATCGAATGTGTGTGTGTGTGCATGAATGATTGTAGTACAGGATGCACAGAGGCAAGAAGTCAAAGTCAGCCTAACAACGGGCCACTTAATATTTGGCCTTGCTCTCCTAGAAGGACACTGGTGCTCATCTCCTGTCACATGCATGTTAATGTGTTTTTAATGTGCTCAGCGGCCCATGATAGATTAGACAGCGTGGGACTTTGAAGGTGAAAAATTACTCTGTACTTGAAGTCTGTTGGCATGATTCATCTATATACTATACTTTCACACACAGAGAGAGAGAGAGAGAGAGAGAGAGAGAGAGAGAGAGAGAGAGAGAGAGAGGGGAATAGATTTAGAACAAAAAACAAGAACAAAGAACAATTTGTAACGATTTCTCTTCTTCCGTGTCTAGAGAGTTTCTCAAGAGGGGGTTTATGACCTTTAACCCTGATTAGTCAAAGCCTGGATCACAAGCTTCAATCACAGTTATTCAATTCAAGTAAAAAGAATAATAAAAAAAAAGAAACATGGCAAGGGAGTAAGATTGCTCTACTCTTCATCCCGCCATCTCTCTGACATTTTAATCTGGGCTGACATGGCCCTTTGTGTGTGGGGCGCCAGGTCTTTATATTCTACTCCTCTCCAAGTGATGGTCCACACACCGACGAGGTAAAAATGACAGCTATAAAGGAAGAAAGTAAAAAAAAAAAAGGAACACGCATTAGGCCTCTGGGAAGACCGAAGGACACACACACACACAAACACACACACACACACACACACACACACACACCTCATTGTGACAGGGCCAGCTCCAGTCCAGTAAACCTGCAGAGGAACTGTCACCGAAAACAGAGCAGACACATTATCATACCACACAGCTCAGGGCCTACACACCTCTGAAACACACGAGCACGCACAAACGCACACATACTTTCATGGTGAAAAACCAGGCAAACACAATGCTGAAGTTTAAAATGACGTTCCGTGTATGTCTGAAGGACTGAGACTGGATCAGGGGATTATGGCCGTTAACCCTCCTGAGGCTGAGCAGGGAGGGGGATTTAAAATGGCTACCGTAAGATGCTGTGGCTACCGCTTCAAATCAGTAACTTAACAGCAGCAGCAGCCTCTGGTTTACAGAGACAAGCGAAGACATCAGACCAGCCTTCAAAGCAGAGCTGTGTCAATGAGGACACACTGGAGACACAGGTGTGCTCTCCCGCTTAGACTAAGATAGTCTTTGTTTTTTAAGGCAGCCATTTAATGCCAAACCACAGTGCATATACGACTGTAGCATATCCCGGGATATGCTACAGTCACACACACACACCTAAAAAAAAAAAGCACGTTATCTCATGTTAACTCCATTTTAGCGTCCTTTGCCTCTCGTTTCCACGCTCAGCATTCGTTCTTCTCATCACCCCCAGCCACCCTTTGTGCACTTCATCAGGCAGCAAAAATCTACCATCACCTCTTCCACCTGATCATCCTTAGATCCCTGCCATCCACAGACTTGTTGGTCTTTGGTTTTGTAGGGTTTTTTCTCTCCACCATCTCTGAAGCAAATCGCTCGCCTTTCCCTCCGCAACACAGGGCTCATCTCGCCTCCTGCTCAAACCCTTATGTACGCTTCTTGCTTTCATTTTCATTTTGCACACTAAGGTCACGGCTGTGTTCTCTGTGCATTCTGCGTCGTGTTATAGTCTTTCATTGAAGCGAACGAATGAATGATGACGGTTGTGGACTGAAGAATGCGCCCTTATTCCAGTGTTACCTGGAATATTGTCTTACACATAGTAATAATATTAATGGCTTTTTAGGTAGTGATAACAACAAAGATTGTTTCACTTGTTTGTGTTTGAGAACGTGAGATTGTGGGAACATCTGACGTCCAACGATGAAGAATGCCATGTCATTATCTTGAAAAGTCAAAAATAATCTGCACAAAACAATGCGGGTTATTAACGAACAATGCTTTTTAATATCTTAAAACTGTGTTCACTGCTTCTTGGTGAATGCAGAGCTTTTGATTCACACCCAAGTTACCTAGTTAGAATTCAGCTGGCATTTCATTGCAGTTTTTTTTTATTTGTGAAGTGGGAGTTTAATGGAATGCAGCATTTGAGGTCTGTAATCCTCTTTACAAAGCGGTAATATAAAACCCGACTTTATAGCAAATCTTTAGATACATTTCAGAAGAAATGGTTGCTATGTTCAATTGATCTTAACACTCCAGGTTTCCGTGTTGTTGGTGCTGGTGGACAGGTTTGGTTAGAGCAAGATCATTTACAATGTTTAAACAGTATTTCTGAAGGACAGCATGAGATGAGCAGCAGATATTTTTTACATTGATCTTATGACCTCTAGACCAGGTGCATGTGTTGGTGAGGGGATTTGGGGGACAAGGCAGAGGACAAAGCAGATCACATCACGCCTTATCTCCATGACAACCCTCCGCCTTGGTGGACGTCTGTACGACAAGGCCGGCAGGAGCCAGGGAAACAGAGAAAAACACAACAGCTTGGCTCCCAGATAGCATCACCTTATTTCACTTAGGTGTCTTCAAAGAACAACTACATTTGCCTCGGCCGCAAACTACCGGACTTATGCTTGCCCCTGGGCCTGTGCCCATAAAGCCCATTGGATAATCCGGGCGTGCTAATCTGGATTCCTTACCTTAGTTGCCTTCCAGGTTAAAATTAATGAATGAATTTGAAGGTACAAAATAACTTGTCAAATTGTGCTACCAGACCCGCATTTAAAGAGAGAAAACATTTTTACTAAAATGTAATGACTAAAATAGACTAAAAATATTTAGAATGAAAATTATTAAAATGTGACTAAAACTATTGTCTAAAGACTAAAACAAAATCTAAAATTGCTGCCAAAATTAACAGTTCCCAAATACGATCTGAAGCCAAAACTGTATTATAGTGTGCAGCACATTGATTTGAGGTAAACTGAGTTTGTTTCAGGCCATGCATGTTATATTTAGCTATCTGGGCGTTGCTTACGTCAGCCTCCACAGCAAAATGCTGTTGATGACACGGCCACTTAAGAGAACAGAATTTTGCTTCCATTGAAATGCATTACAATGCTCCACCTTTGTATAATTCTAAAATATTTATATTTGTGACCGTGAGATATTGTGGCTGACTGCCTGCACACACACGCTGGTTGCCTACCATGTTCAAAAGGTTGAATACAGACCTTTCTCTGCACATACATCAGTATGAGGATATGTATGTTGAGGTAAACCAACACCTTCCATACGTTACTTCCTGTGGCCCATGTGGGTTCTGTTAAGTAAATTGGCCTTTTCTCCGTTAGTTAAACTGTGGTCCAAATCAGCGCTGTGGGGTGGAGTCAAACTGGTTTTGCATGGGATTCTGATCTGTGGTGTGTTCCAGGGGGTCCAAACTGCATATATATTTAATACCGCACATATACCACACAGCAACAGGCTTTAGGCAAGACTTTTTGAAATGTAATTAATCATCAACAATGTCAAGACATGTTACACTACCGTGACAGCGATCTCACAGTAATTTAACCAAAGCTATGCGGTCTGTCCCTTATTTCTTGTGTTTCAACACTTTGTTCTCTTTATAAAAGATTAATGTTTGAGTAGTAAATCTGAAATCAATAGGCTGTACATGAACAAGCCGACTAGCAATAGTGAATCACTTTCACTGCATTTGCTGAGAAAAGTAATCTCCCTGACTCATCTTTGCTGCAGTGAAGTCAGATAAACAAGGTTGTTTTGGTCTACATCCAGTCCCCTCTCTCTCTCTCTCTTCTCTCTTACACACAGAGATTACAAAGCCAGCTCAATGGGTTTATTTAGGACACAAATAGCCAAGTTTAGAGATATGGCGCTTCGCAAACATGCAGCAGTTGTCAGCTGTCCCTGTTCCACAGATCTAACTCATATTAGCATAATAATAATAAGCAGTGTTACGTTTACATATTTGTTGTTTCTGCTGTGGTGCGTCAATAAATGTTTTATTAATGTTTATTCTCGTGTGTTCCCTACAAGCTGTTAAGCATTTTGTTCAAAACAAATCTATGTATCTTAAAGTATATTTGTATTATTTCACATATCTATAGTGTATTACACTGTATCAACATACATCAGCTTTTAACTTTTAGTTTTTGTGTTTAAAATGTTATTTGCACAAGCACACACAGCACCATATAGCTCTATGATGCACACACAGAAATTCCTGTACCGGAAACATTAATCATCGACCATGTGGCATAATGGCTGCCTGTATTTGTGTATGTGCTCAATACTGTATGAGTGTATAGGCAGGCATACATTCAAGCAAACACATCTTGAATTCTCACTACAGAAACACATGCAGCTAATAACCGTGTCCATCTTACCTGGTAGATTAGAACAAATGTAGCTGTTAAACATCCTAAGCATTTGAAATACCAGAAGGTACACAAACCCATCATGGTTTAAGTGCACTAAAACAGTGTACACAATGCACTAAGCGATTAAAAACCTGTGTAATGTACACACACACACACACTGGAAGGACACTGATGTTGAAAGCCAGTTTGTGCTACTGTATGGATCAAGGCAGACTTGGCACTGGTGGAAATCAGTGTGAAATTATATTTGGCTTTGGCCCAAACATTTTTAATGTCTGGAAGTGTATGTGTCTAGTCATATGCAAGTAAATATTACACACACACACACACACACACACAGTTGTCTCATAAGTGTGTGTGTCTAGTCATATGCAAGTAAATATTACACACACACACACACACACAGTTGTCTCATAAGTGCGTGTGTGTTAAGGTAACTACCTACAATAGGTGACACGGAGGTGTGGCATGTGTCTGCCACTGCAGCATTCTACACCTTCGCTAATGAAACCACATCTAACACCCTGCTACCATTTACCCCCCACCAGAGCTAACCTGGATTAAATAACAGCCTGGCACCTGCTAATGTCACACACACACACACACACATTTGTGAGACAAAAAGATGCGTGTGTGTGTGTGAGCAGTCATGTGGTCATTACGTTGCTGTTTCAGTCATTTAAACGTTTTGCTTCTCCTCTTCTAATGTGTTTTTAGCCAGTGAGAGCAAGTGTGTATACTGTATGTGTGTTTCATATGCCACACAGCCATAGTTTAGTTTGATCTCATGTGCGTAGTCTTTTAAACATTTTTCTTCAATTTGCACATTTGTCTGTGGGTGTGTGTGTGTGAGAGAGAGAGAGAGAGAGAGAGAGAGAGAGAGAGAGAGAGAGAGAGAGAGAGAGAGAGAGAGAGAGAGAGAGAGCGCTCCTCCCATGTTTTGCATTCATTTTGTGACCGTCAACATGATTATTCAGCCGCCAGGCTGCTGCTTGCACAAAGGATAACCATGTTTTCTGCTGGTCTGACGTGGACCGGAAAATCCTTATTCCAGAGAAAGTGTTGTGACCTGTGAGGATAAGGGCAGTAGTGTGTATAGTCTTATGGTGTTTGTGGGCTTTAGACAGTGAAACATTAGTGAAAGCTACAGTACTCGCTGGTGAAATCTTGTTGAGGTAGAGTCTAAGCGTGACCATGTTCGTGTGTGTGTGAGTCACAGCATTCATCCTGCCTTAAAATACTTGTTAAACGCTCTTTTTGCCAGATATTTATAGATATAAAGTATAGTTCTTTGGTATAGATTTAACAAGGTTACCTGCCACTGATCGCCAAGTAGCCCACACCATTCATTTAGAGAAGAATGAGACCACTGGTTAAAATATCTGCAGTGGAAATAACCTGCTGGCTTTTAGAACATGTTGAGGTCCACACATTGTGACTTAGTGCAGTGTACTATGTGTGAAACACACACGTACACAAACACAAACACAACACACAAATACAGCGTTAAACTTATTCTATGGGCATTTCCGTGAAGACCAAGGTCAAATGAAACGAAGGAGTGTTGTACTGTAGTTGCTGATGGCAACATACATTTGAGGTTGGCCACCAGACCAGGTGGTTTGGTTTTTATCGCCATCAGATGGTGTGTGTGTGTGTGTGTGTGTGTGTGTGTGTGTGTGTGTGTGTGTGTGTGTGTGTGGCCTCAGCTTGCATGTTTGTGGTGATGTAATAGGTGGCGGGACCTGAATGGCTGCTAACAATGCAAGGCATCTGTTTGTAAAGACACATTGCGCCCATTGTTCACCTTTGACTGCCGCTCCATTAGACTGGCTGGACAGAGGCCTTTTCACAGACTTGCCCTCTTGTGCGCACACACACACACACACAGACACGCAACGACACCGCAGCACAGAAAGGCTTACAAAGAGGCCCACGGCCTGTGCTTTGAATATGTTATTTTGCTTTCCTGGTGCTCGTGTGAAGCAGAGCATCAGCTGACCTGTACACAGGTCAGTGTGTTGTACAGGTCAGTCTCAGACCTTGACATAGTCTCTGCCGACACCTGATCTCTGCTAACAGAACAGACGTCCAATTTCACGGCTGGATAAAGTATATTGACACTAGAAAAGGCTAAAGTATTCTTGTGAGAATTATAGCATTGCCATGTTTATTTTAATTTTTACATTGACTTTAATTCGTCATTAGTTATTTAGCTATCACACATTGGTTTAGTTGCTTCATAATATACTCAATGATTTACTGGACCCCAGTGGAATCGATTTTATGATGTTATAAATTACTCAGCACTGTCACTAGAATTAAGTAGTTTTAACATGAATTAATATTTAATTACACTCACAAATTATTGCTACTTCCCAAGAAACTGTGAAATAAATTAACCTCACCCAGGAAATAAAATGTCAAATTAAAACATCTAAATAGAAGTAATGCATTGCAAAAGAAAAGCAAAAATGCTTTCTACGGTAAATATATTTGGGATTTACATTGACACATCTTGACACTGCAGCTGAATTTTATTGTGACTTCCAATATATTTTTGTCACATCTTCGCTGGCCAGTGCAGTGTGTAAACTCGTTGCCATGGTAATTCTGGGGACGTGGGGCACAGCCCTAAGCTCGTTAAGTTTGATAAAAGATAGCGAACACTGGATATTGCCCTCTAAAGCTTTGTGCTTTCTGCCCTGTTGTGTGTGTGTGTGTGTGTGTGTTCGCGTGCATGTGTATGCGTGCGTGCGTGTGCGGTGCCTGCCAAAATGAATTTACTTTCATCCTACCCATTATTTAATCTCGTTTAAAAGCATGAATGTCCTACAACTATTTTTTTCAGCTTATTGGCTCTTCGTAAAGATAAAAGCCTGTTTCTTTGAAGGCACAGAATGATGAAGGGGCTCCATGTGCACGTTTAGATACAAGGTCCGCAGACAGATGAACTTTAATTACATTCAGCAGAGGGAGAAACACACTCTCTGGACTAAGTGAAACCCAGCTTTGAGGGGAGGATAAAAAAGGATGTGATGTTTTGACGGATAATAGATGCTCTTCTTTCAGGCGCAAGAGGGTTTCTTTGTCGGGATAAACCAGACCAACCACACAGATGCATTGCTTCGGCCCAGCACCGTCTGTGGTTTCCAGTTTGCACATCATACACCAATATTCACCCACCACACATACACATACTTGAAAAGTAACCACAACGTAATGTACAGACACTGACAGATGAAAACAATTGATGAAAGAGCTGGCAAGGCAAAATGCACTCCATTAGAACACACAGGCTCTCATGTTTGTGGGATAGAAATAGTCCACATCCATCTCATGAAGTCATGTCTTTTACATGTGTAAACATGTAACAACACACCCTCATTTCCTCATTCCACTCTCTGAACACGCGAACGAGCTGAGATGTACGAGGGCAAGGAATGAGAGAGAAAACCAGGGAGGAGAGAGAGTATACATTCAGCTATTGAATACTTGAGAACTTGCCAGAAGGAGAGGAAAGACCTTAAAGAGGTGAGAGAGAGAGAGAGTATGAAGAATACAGTCCTTTAAAATAGGACATGGTTCCTGGGAGTGCAAATAGTGGAGTAGTAAGTACTTAGTGATGGTGGCCTAATGTAGCCCTAATAGAGACAGAATATATCTTTGGGGAAGTGCCACCCTTCCCCCGGGCTACAGGCTCTCATTTCTGGGTATAGACCTTTAGCTCTCTGAGCTGTCCACCCACCCATGTGCCAGCAAGCCAGCGAGGCAGCCCAGGCCGCTGACAAGAGACCCTTTGTTCCCGGGAGGCTGTGCAGACACCTGCAGACAGTTCACACACTGGGCACAACTCCAGAGCTAACGCCTTGGTCGAAGTCAAAGGCAGTAAGGTACTGTTTGCAGCGTGAAGAAGTAGTTTGTACACACATATTGTATTATGACCTGCAGAGCCTCAAGTAAGTAACGTTACATACTGATTACACTATATCCTTAAAACACATCTACTGTATTATGACAATCTTTTTCCTCACATTCATCTTTCAGTAGAAATTAACAGATTCAAGTAGAAGAAAGTTAAAGTATATGACTTAAAATAAAGATACAAAATAACTTCGACTACAGTATTGTTGAAATAACAGACATGTGAAAGGAGTTAATATTAATGTCTATGCATATAACTGATGATGGAGAGGTTTAATTGCAAGCATGTAAGTGTATTCCCCAGCAATATAAACAGCAGTTTAACCGGTGCCTTAATTTGTTTTTACTGCAACTGAATAGGTTGCTTAATAGGTACCGACACGTGAGACCGTGGTTCTTTCTACAAAACACTGTTGGCATGTGACTGCCGTGCTTTTCACATGGAAGCATCATATGCTCAGGTGTGGCTCACTTTACACTAGCAGGTCACATGACCTGGAGAGAGACTATCTACAGAGTCACCGGATCCCTCTGCAGGCAGCCGAGATCAGGTCACACAGCACATGCATATAGCTCCTTGTCTCTGCTAAAGGGATGTGCTGCAACCCGATACGGTCATGAAAGGTAAAGACTCTCGACTGAGACGGTGCAGAGGAATCGTTTACAAACACCATGCTAGGCCATTGTGCTGCACTGGAAATTGAACTGAAGGGAATCTGTTTTACAGGTTAATGAACTTGGACTTCTGAGTGGGAATGTGTGGCTTCAAATGTAGCTCAAAACATGCAATGGTCACGTTTTGTAATTAATATACTTGAAAATGCAAGCACAACTTAATAACAATAAACATGGACACAGTTCATGTTCTTTACAGAGGCAGCAATATTTAAGACCTAGCTAGTTCATATTGGTCTTTACAGAGGCAGCACTATTTTAGACCTAGTTAGTTCATATTGGTCTTTACAGAGGCAGCACTATTTTAGACCTAGTTAGTTCATATTTCATAATGTTCTTTACAGAGGTAGCAATATTTAAGACCTAGCTAGTTCATATTGGTCTTTACAGAGGTAGCACTATTTTAGACCTAGTTAGTTCATATTTCATAATGTTCTTTACAGAGGCAGCAATATTTAAGACCTAGCTAGTTCATATTGTTCTTTACAGAGGTAGCACTATTTTAGACCTAGTTAGTTCATATTTCATAATGTGCTCTACAGAGGTAGCACTATATTATACCTAGTTAGTTCATATTTCATAATGTGTTCTACAGAGGTAGCACTATATTAGACCTAGTTAGTTCATATTTCATAATGTGCTATACAGAGGTAGCACTATATTATACCTAGTTAGTTCATATTTCATAATGTGCTCTACAGAGGTAGCACTATATTAGACCTAGTTAGTTAATATTTGATAATGTGCTCTACAGAGGTAGCACTATATTAGACCTAGTTAGTTCATATTTACTGATGTGCTCTACAGAGGTAGTACTATATTAGACCTAGTTAGTTCATATTTCATAATGTGCTCTACAGAGGTAGCACTATATTAGACCTAGTTAGTTCATATTTGATAATGTGCTCTACAGAGGTAGCACTATATTAGACCTAGTTAGTTCATATTTACTGATGTGCTCTACAGAGGTAGTACTATATTAGACCTAGTTAGTTCATATTTCATAATGTGCTCTACAGAGGTAGCACTATATTAGACCTAGTTAGTTCA
>JAODLL010001067.1:0-13479 GCA_026546735.1 Forbesichthys agassizii | reverse complement strand
ATATATATCAGTATACACTCAGTATACACATCTCTTGTGTGGTTAAGGTGTGACTCTATTTCAGGAAGTATGTGGTCTTTATCTGTAAATGCTAAGTTGCAACTTGCAACCAATTGACCTGCAGAGCAAATCTTCTCAAAATCTGATACATGCCCACAGCTATTTCTTAGCAATTTCCACAAGAGAAGTGTGGTATCCTTTTTAATAACAAGACTCCACACTCCATGCACAAACGTAGTGCACGTTTACAGTACATTTGCTGTGACAAACACCCAAGGAAAGGTTTTGATATACAAACTTTTCAAGCTCCACATTTGTTTTCCTTTGTAAAACAAACTTTGCTAATAAGCAGTTAGTGTAGAAAGGGTGTCAGTTAAAGTTAGCAACATGCAGCAAATCAGACATTGTTATGATTTTCAAAGAAATGCTCTGCCTGCTGTTATCATCAGCCAACTAAACCGCGTAATGATTGGCCCTGACATTTTCTAACTGGGCACTAGTGATTTTGAGTGAAAGGGATGACAACTGTTGTGATATTATGTGGCCGGCTGAGGCTAGCACAACACAAAAAAAATGCATCTCAGAAAAAGGCAGTTTTTCTCTCCCTACTCGATGGATAGAAATAGTAATGGCTCCCCACTTAAACAGCATATAGCCTTTGGTATTTATGGAGGGTGAATGCTGGGGAAATTTGAGCAGTTGACACGCTGTGACGACATTAGTCTTTTCTTCCCCCTAGTGGTTCAGAATCGATTCTGTAAGTGTGTACACGGTTTCAAAGCCATCAGAGTCCCGATGATGACAGAGGAAACTTTTATAGTGAGCACTGGAGCTGGACATTACAACTGTTGGGAAAGAACACTCTGTCCAATTCTTACATGTCTTGTTTGGGTGTGTGGTGTAAGGGATGGACACGTGGACTGGATGAGCGAAGGCAATGGTTTCCACAAAGGTTTTCTTCTAACCTCAATACTTCTTTGTAGGCAGTAATGTAGAAATCACACAACAGCATGCCATGCCGTGGTAAAGAGATAACAACACCAGCGCCACCACAGCAGGTGGTTAGACAAGCATACTAGAGAGCGTATTTTTTGTGTCAGTGGGCTGTATCTTATTTGTGGATACTGTGGTTAAGTGTGGACAAGTCCAAAAGCTGCCGATGTTTGTTTTTTGGGCACATGTTGTACGAATTCAACAAAGCGTGATTTCTCTTTCCTCTCCCCAGTGCGTGCACACACACACACACACACACACACACACACACACACACACACACGCATGCATTTGAGGGCGTCGGGACGGCATCTGACTACTGTAGTCCTATCTGTTTGGTCGTCGAAACAAAGCGTCCGTTGCCCAACACCGGAGCCATGCGATAACCCCATAGAATGAGGCCAACTGTTAGGTAGGTGCACACGCACGCACCAGTGCACCACCACCAGTATCTCCGAGACAGGGCGGCCTACTGCCCTAGTGACCGGAAGACATGTCTTATACAAACATACACGCAAAGACAACAGTTTATCACTGCCCGAAAAACAAAGAAATCCCATATGGAAATTCCTGTTGAGTGTCATGAGGTGTACAGTAGTCTTGGTTAATGCTCAACCAACGCATGTAATACAATTTTCAAGGATTTTCAAAGGGAAACAGTCTGTGCATGTACAGGACGTATGCTGTTCTGTTATGAAGATTCCTAATTCCAAAGCTGTCGCTGTCTGCGTCAACACGACGCACAGGTTTTTGGAGAGATGTGCAGCTTCGATGCAGTAAGCATAAATCAGCCTGTACTCTCTTCTAGAAGACGTGGAAACAGCCCGACTATAGTGTCGCCGAGTTTGCCAAGTCATTCCTCCAGAACAAATGTAAAGTCTGGCATGTCAATCAAAATACCTCTCGAGTAGGCGGGTCTTCTTGTTGCAGTTAGCCACCCTGTGTCCCAGACAATACGCAAGTAAAGGCTGACTCTGCAAGAATAGAATATGCTTGGCAAGGCTTTATAACCATCTGTATGCAACCAACTTCAATTTCACTTTTTTTTATTTTGGTTTGGTCCATTTATATTCCAGCTGGACTTGGCTCTACATCGTCTCTCTATACTGCTCACATGACCTTAGAAAGAACCGAGCAGTGCAGGTGTTACAAATCCCCCTTAAGGTGACAGCAAACACAAGACTCAAAACCATAGCTCAGCCATTTCCAGGAACCGCTGAAGAGGAAACTGTTCATTACTGTTCCCAAAACTGACTCTGCATAGATAAACACCCCGAATATCCGCATGTTCCACAAAATAATTAATTAAATAAACTATCATAGACAAATTTAAATTAAGGCTGACTATAAATTGTGCCCTGCTTAATGAGGCCAAACTGACTGGTAAGCTAACATCCTTATCAGCAGTATTTAAATAGAAAAATACAGCCCAGTGCTTAACTGGCTAAAAGGAAAACTAGGTATAATTTAGCATGTTTTTGTGTCTCCCTTACACCAGAGGGTTAGACATCCATTACATTAGCGGCAAAGGCTCCTAGCCGAGCTGATAAGGCAACAATCAAACGGTTTACAGGACCATTTGCAGGCGCAGTTAAAGAACACTGCTGTACAAATGCTACTCTTTTGTACAGCAGAGACAATAACAGCGCTAATCGTTACAGAGGTTTTCTGTGTGGAGTTAAGGGGAACAATAGGCCTCATCAACAGTTAACAGAATTATCTGTGCCTGCCAGGTTGACTCAGGGACATCTGGACGCTGAGTGGGTCAGGGGCTGTGATAAAAAGACAACATCGACAGACTTGACAGACATCACAAAAAAATAGAAAGCAGAAGCGAGTTTCCTCTGGTTCTTGGAAACAGTGCAGAAACCTGTCCTTGTGTGGTTACTAGTTTACCGGAAACGTTCTTAATTTGTGACACATAAAGACCTGACACGCGTCCCGAGGTAGGGCTTGTATGTGACATTACTAGCCCCGGAACCTTTACAACTGGCAGCGCAACTAGCGCTCATTACAGCCCAACGCAATTACGCCGGTGTCTGCCAGCCAGAAAGAAAAAAAAACACACAAACACACTCCCTTGCGAGGACAGGCAGTTGCCTGTAGAGGTGGGCCGGGGCGACCTGACAACCAGACTTCACTGCTAACCTCAGCCTGACAACGCACTATGAAGTCCCCAGTGCTCTGTGAAAAGCCACCGGGAGCTCCCGTGTTTGCCACACCGGCCCTAATTGGCCTGTTCGCGGCCTGTCACCCAACCGTGAAGCGTGCTGTCACTCCCCCCCCCCACCACCCACACCACCCACAGAAGGGCTTGTCACAGATGAAGGTTAATGGCGTACCTTGGGCGCGGCCGAGGTAGGCGACGCAGCGATCTCTACTGCGGCGCGTCTTCGCTGAGTTTCCGTGTTTCGGGATTCTGAAAACGCTGCAGGCATGCTAAAGGTGTGTGTGTGTGTGTGTGTGTGTATGTGTGTGTGTGTGTTTGTGCGTGCGATCCCACGATGTGAGGCGTGACAAGGGAGTGAGTGATGGCGACAGGCCCCCCCCCTCCCCCGGCCGTGGCCTCAGCCTTTCAGCTTAGAAGGTCAGACTTTGACAGATGAGCCTGCCCTGTCTTTCCAGACATGAACACTATGGCGACACACACAATAGATGCATCAAACGTCAGGGTGTGTGTGTGTGTGTGTGTGTGTGTGTGTGTGTTATTTGGGCATGGCTGTGTGGGCAATTATTTTAAATACACGTATAATTTTCAGCTTTTGAATACAGAGTTTGACAACTGTTAACGTGCAGTATGGTTATGTTAATAAGCGCAGCTCCCAACTGATTCTGTGAACAGTGGGTTATACCAGAATTGGCATTAATTGTCACGGTCCGCCCCCCCGTTGCCCTCGTCTTTTGTTGTTTCTGTCTACGTCTGTTCTCTTCTCTGTCTGCTGTCTTCCCCAGTCCGTCGGTGCCCCTGTATTCTGTTGGTCTGTTCCGCCCCGTGCTGGCCTGCCCCGTGTTGATTGTTCATTAGTTTTACCTGCTTCTCGTTTTCCTCCACTCAATGGCCTTGTCGGTCCATTGTCACTGTCTGTATCACGTGTTCTCGTCT
Source organism: Forbesichthys agassizii (assembly GCA_026546735.1). Classification (NCBI taxonomy): domain Eukaryota; kingdom Metazoa; phylum Chordata; class Actinopteri; order Percopsiformes; family Amblyopsidae; genus Forbesichthys; species Forbesichthys agassizii. Next base: position 9,383 of record JAODLL010001067.1, on the reverse strand, counting down.
GTATTTAAGTTCGATTAATAAATACTTTTTGAAGCCTGCCCCGCTGTCGTGCAGTTGAGTCCTACCGCCCCCAACCTGACATCAATGCATTTCAACACTTTTAACATTGTTTAAAATACTTGCTGCTAATTAGCATATTTGTAGTCATATCCTGTGTGTGATCAAGAGCACTACATTATAAATATCTGAATCAATTTCTGTCATGTTGCCCACCCGTGGGTCGTATTCATAGTCTACACAAGCTATGCAGATGTGTTCTTCCGTAGCAAAATGTTCTTTCCACATGTGTGCAATGCTACGCAAACACAAGGAGCATTTCCATTCTACGCATTCGTGTCCACGTAACGTGCGGACTATGAAACGGCCCTAACATACAGTACGTGCATATACTGTAGCCCTTGCGTTTACAACTGCATAGACTATGATAGAGGCCTTAATGTGTGATGTGTTCAGGTCACAAGAGGTGCTTTAGCCCAGCCCGCGCCCGCCACACTTCCGCAACACGTGGCAAACCAGTAAGAGCTCAGCAGGGTACGCAGGGCACAGCGTTACCCGGGAAACACCTGTTGATTTCACTTCCTCCATTTTAAGGTCGCTACGACTCCCTCTTTTTGCTGTTATGTGTTTTCACATATTCCTATATCATATTTCGCTGTGTGTTTCTTTCCTACACTTGTCTGTTAGCTGTAAGACCATGCCTTCATCCTGCGGAACAAAATACTGCTGAAAATACCTCTTTTTTTTTGGCTTCTAGCTGTCTTCTTCTAAGATGACATCCTGAGCTGGATTAGAGCAGGTTAACAGAACAAAGCTCATTATTGATTTTAATGGATAATGGATTTGCCGTGGGGCTACAGTCGGCTTCAAAAAAACTAGTTGCTGGGCGAGAAGAAAAAAAAAAATCGATGGCACTCGGAAAATAGATGACGTTGCTAGGGGGATGCTTAAAACCGCTCGCTTCATCTGAAGTTCTTCCAAAGTGAAACTCCTCAGAGGGCTTTGTCCATAATTAAAAGGTGGAGTTTTTGTGTAATCTCTTAGAAATGCCATAGACATCCATCAGCTATACAGTATGTGAGAATATATCATCTGGTTGACAGACACTGTATAAATCGATTTAGATTTTTGACGGCACCTGAAAGAATTCCGACCTCTTTTCTTGAAATGATTCGGCATATCCACCTTGCCTGTGAATCCCATGACCATGGCACTAACATAGGGGCTCTCACAGCCTACATACAGCAGCTTCAATACCTTTTTAAGTTTGCAACCGTTATTTCCCATCAACGGTGGGTTACGCCCATCTTATTATTCTTCCAAGGGCCTTGTCGTTATGTGCAATGAATGGATAGCATATATCCTCCATTTCCATGCAATATTAATATACACATTCTGCCAAGGCGACAATGTAATCATGGTCTTCATTGTCATAAATTTAGAACTTAAACTTAATGTTGCCTATCTACAACAGAAAAATCTGAAATTAATATTAAATGCACTGCCAAAGTGACTATTACTGAGATATGCATATGTGAGTGAGTGAGTGTGTGAGAGAGAGGGAGGGAGAGAGAGAGAGAGAGAGAGAGATGCAAGCTGTACAGAAGCATGACCGCCAAAGCATAGCAACTGTAGGGCTGATGAGGGGTCAAAATTAATTGAATGATACAGACAAATGTTTTGATAATATTAATGTCTAATATTTGATGAACAGCCTGTGTTCATTTACTGTGCTTGTACAAACTCACTGCTACAATTAAAGAAGTCCATCTCAGATTCCTGTTCAGCAGTTTTGAGGTTGGGGAAAGGATCCATCACTATAAGCACTGACCTTTTGACCTTGAGGGGTGCAGGGGTCGTACCAGTAAAATCCCTCCAATGGTTTTGTGGAGTCTTTCATAACAAACAGTGTGTTTCGCTCTTGTCCAGCTCAAATAACAGGGAAACCAGACAGACAAACAAACCTCGGCCCAGATAGCCCGGCCCTAAGACTTTCTGCCTGAGTCACCCGGGAGGAATTGTACACCTTATGTCTGACCGAGGTTTTACAGACTTGCACCGCCTTACGTCAGCCGTAGAATGTTTGGAGCACCGCCTTCCACTCCCAATGCCCTCTCTAACTAAGAATCCCATCTATTCTCAGGATCTTGCCTCTAAGTCAAGCCCAACCGCCCCCCCCCCCCGCCACACCGCACTTGTCCAGTGGGAGAGTAACATTAATAAAAAATCCAGTTCCCACAAAAATTCCCAGAAACCCTTCCTCTATTTGGTGGACTGACTTCCCCAAAGACACCCTCTCTTGCATTCTCTAGATATAAAGCTCTCCCTCTCTCTACATTAGCCTACATTGAGCGCTGCAGACCAAACATCTACATCCACGTCGGGGTAAAATAAACACAGGGCCTGCCAAGTTGACGTCCCATTCACCCAGCGCCACGAACACACCGTCTGGCAATGGGTAGAAATATCCCCTTCATTTCATTTGCCGCCTGTTTTCTTTTCTCATTCTTGCACTCATGCTTCTTCAAGCACTTCTGAGGGGGCACCATTATAGTCCCAGATTCCCTTCCTTGTTATTATCACCTTGTCTGACTGTGTGTACTGTCTGTCTATCAATTCTTTCATTTCTCTTTCTGAGAGTCATAGGTCTGTTTCCAAGCAACTGAAATCTGGTGCAAGCAATATTTATGTCTTTGATTCAAGCGGCTTGCATGCGCCCAAAAAAGCTGCTGAATTTACTGCCTGCCGTGAAGTGTTTCTTTCCGCATCAAGCCAATTATAATTGCAATGCCTTGATTTAGCTTTGAATGCAATGGCGTTGTTGCAGGGTTCAATGTTTGAATTGGGCCTCCAAAGGCCAAACAGACGTGGTCTATATGAGCCTTGTCACCTCGAGAGACTTCTCAGGATTCTAAGCTCTTCTCCCCTTGTGAGGTCTGGCATGTGTTTGGCTAATTAGAGAGTGAAAAGAGATGACTTGATGGTATCACACCAAAGCCGTAACCTCTCTTGGCCTTGGACAGCACTTCGCCAAAATAGCTCCCAATTCCGATTAGCCTCGCTTCTGTAATGGAAGTCGAGCAATTTTTCCGATTCTCATTTTCCCAGCAAATAAGATAGCATACAGATTTGCGTCAGGAATGTTGGGTCTGCCTTTGAAACTGTGCGTCTGGGAGGTTATCTGGAAAACTCTGGACTCCTCTGGACATCAGTTACTATCCACAACCATCAAATAATGCCCCCCTTGCATTGAGCTTTAAATATGTTTAAACGAACAAACAAATTACCCAACAGTAAATCAATACTTGCCTTGTACCCGTTTCATTAAAGATCGATAATATTTTCCATGAAAATAATTCCCAATCGGTACCTGTTGGACATTTTGCAAGGCCAGTTTGAATTTATACCAGCTGGAACATTTGGTACACACACTTTTTTTTCCATATCCCAGGGCAATCCTTTCAATCTATAATTAAGTTTTAGGAGGTGGCAGAATTTGGTAACCTTGAGTTCCTGTGGTGAGACATTCTGCAGCCTGGTGCTTCAAGATGAAAAGTAGCTATTGATTTAGCGCAAATGAAGAGAACGCTAATGTAACGCAGGAGGAAAAGAACCGCATATACTGTATGGATCGTTGAGATACTGCTCTGAATAATCTCTCTCTCTCTCTCTTCCCTCTTTGCACTTTTACTCTCTCTAATAACACATTCCGCCCTGTCTTCCCTTCTGTCTCGACAGACAAAGGGGTTATTAGGGTCGTCGGCGTCGTGGCGACGTGGATGTTAGCAATGAAAGAATACTCACTGATTGCGTTCCACTTGTAGCACCAGTTTCAGGTCGTCAGATGACAGCTCTATTTCTCCCCTCTCCGGGTATTGGTCCTGCAAGAGCCAGAGAGCAAACAGTCAAGTCACTGGAACCAGGCAAGGCCCTCGCATATCGCTTGGAGTGTACCATGAAATCATTATGAGAAAATGTTTACTTTTTAATTGTGGTTACATATAAGTCCATGTAATTGGGTGTAATGAGGAGCCATTGTGTTTGTATTACCCCGACCTGGGTGAAATTATGTTTACAGTTGTGCTAGAGAACATTATACTCCCGGACACAAGGTACTAGCAGTGATGAAGCAACAAGAGAGAAATGAAAGTCAATGAGATTCAGCGACTTGACACAGACAAAATGCGAAATAACGGTCGGCAACGCAAAGTGTAGTGGGTGTGTACAGAGATAAACAAATCTCAATTGAGGCCAATGTAGTCTACCAACTGTATCATATGTTTTTAATAATATGCTGAAAACACGAAGCAAACCGATTTCTCAAGGGCATCAAAACTAATTGAGTAAGAGTTAGTATGTGCCAATACTTGAAACATATTGTGAAAATACAGATTTTTTATAAATATATATATATATATATATTTGTTATTATGAAGATATGAGTAACTGCAGCAGTCACTTAAGTCAAGTGTTACATAAGTCTTAGAGTGATTCAGTAGAAAGTGCAGCAATTTCAAGAAAAAATGTAGTTTGGCAGCTAGCCAGATAGCATCTATAGTCAGGGATAAAGTTTGCAGAAGGTTAATTTAACCATGTGACAGTTGACAGTTCACTAACAGAAAAGTAAGGCTATATACACAGATGTGACAGCAAAATATCTACCTGGTTGGTCATAATCTACGGCTATGCATAATTATATTGTATGTAGTAGTGATTCATGTGTCACAGTAGCTCTTTTTTGTCATGGGCACCCCAACACCCTGTCGCTGGTTCATGGTTTGTCCCTGCTCGGGCCAATGTCAGTAGTAGCACCCAACAATTTATCCCTCGTCAGGGTCACTTAGGTCTTTACGCCTGCCCGTTTCTCAAATTCACCAAATATCACATTGCATTCCACTAGCTTGCCGTTATCTTTGCATGCCTTAAAAAAATCATCTGGCACTTCTACACAGCCCTGGCTCCGTATACAGGAACATAAACAAAGTGGCTAACACCTCTCACAACAACAAAGCCGTAGTACTATGCTTTGCAATGTGTTTCAATGTGTGGGGCGGCACTGTGAATGGATACTGTTATTATTTGATCTCAAATTTATTGAGCGTTTTTGAGAATAACTAACCCCGCCTTTAACCAAATCTAATCAGTGCACCCACCATGCACCATTCTTGTTGGCTACTGTAAATAAGATAAGCCGTGTGCACATTCCATCACTGTCAAGAACGCTTCTTCATAGAATGGTGTAACCCTGTTATCTACCAACTGTAAAGTGTGTGAGGGCAGGCACAGACAAAAGAAAAAACAAAAGGCTGTTAACAAAAATGAACAATCACTCAAGGTTTCATTCGCAAGAGTAGCCTATAGACACGTTAGCCAGACACCGTAGCAACCGACAAACGCCGACGAGACACTAACATATAGTTTACACCCCCCCACAGACAAGGCCATGGTCATGTGTTTATGATGATAATGAGAGTCCGGTGTGTGGTTGGGAAGTGCTGGAGATATACGGACGGCTGCAGGCCGGTGGTTAGTACACCAGCGAGGATGAACGGAGGAGGTGAGCACCATTCTTAGCGGCGACTCCGGGCCTTCATTGTACGGAACAATCACACTATTATTTCCCAACATCCTCCAGCCCACGCAGCTAATGTAGCCTACTGCATCTGTGTTTTGAAGAATTAGCTGTAGTTTTATTGCTACTGTATCCTGCTGACGATGTACTCTACTGCAGAAGACAAAGGAAATCGATGAAAAACACTAAATTCTTATCATAACCTCCGTCTCTGGAGCAAAAACCCTTCACCACAGTAGGGAGAGCAAATAATGCATTTTTCATGTATAATCTTAGATGACGTTCTGAAGTCCTGAAGAGGAATTGTAAGTACTGATATGGAATTAAAGTTATTAAGGCAGTTGATGACCGAGAGCCTCAGCTGAAATCGCACTCATATAAACCTGTAATTAGGTCTTCACAAAGGTGCCAAGGTCCTGTAAAGAAACTCAACTTTTTTCCCAATAAAAAGATACATCCTAAGCCATCACGAATGGGAGAGTGGGGGGAATTAAATGCCAACATGAACATGTGGATGCCAGTAAACAGGGAGAGCTGACAGATATGCCACGTATTGTGGGAGTTACAAGTCTCTTGCTGCGAGTTCCATCGTCTCCGAAAAACCCCTCTGTCATAAGAAAATGCCAAAACATCTCCCATTGCCTAGTCACTATTCTCTCCTCAGTATGTCTATTTTTTTTTTATGTCTCCTCAGTTAAGGGTTGACAAAACTGGTTTGATTTGCAGTAAAATGAAGAACCAAAAGTGCTGAAGGTCAAGATAGCACCAAACACTTACAGACACATTGTTTAGAAAAAACACTCTTGTGCCCGACTGCCTCTCCAAGTGACAAGCATCTATTCATTACGGTGCTAGCGTCGAGAGGAATTTCTTTAGATGGGAGAGCTTTATGTCATCTCTCTGTATTCAGCCAAGTTCATCCCTCATGGCTCCAAAAAAAAAAAAGAAAATCCATTCTGTATTCAAGAACATTGTTTCCAAGAAAATGTTTTTTTTTGTCAGTTGCCCTAATAATAAGTGACAGGCTGATCTTCCACATTGCTTTGCTTTGCAGTTGTTTGTTTTCGGTTCTTGTCAACTCCGCGGACAAAGAGCTGCAAAAAAGTGCAGGAGTAAACCGGCGACAGTTGAGAAAGGACAAAAACCCACTCTGCAACGAGAGATAAAAGGTGGACCATGCAGAGAACACAAGGAAACAGGACGGAGAAATCAATAGCGAGAAACAACAGGGTGCAACCATCGCACAGCAGACAAGACAGTGGCCAGAACATGACCAACGTCATCCAAAACACGCTGCATGCACACTAAAAACAAATCACTTACTGTGTTCATCCCTGATGCTTCTTCAGAGGCCTGATCCCAACAAAGTGAATTAGAAACTATTTCTATTAAAGCATTATGACTTGCGATAGACATTCTTGCAAAGGAACTGTCCTTCCCATGCTTCAGTGAAGCAGAGTTAATGCAAGGCTGCTAGCGGAAGACTTATTAGATGGATCAAAGCTTGGGTAATGGACATGGTAGAATGACCAAACCTCCCTCTCTCTCTCCCTCTCTCTCTCTCTCAGATCAATTATCATACACATTTATGAACAATAATCACTAGGCTATGGTTTTATTGAGGTCATGGCTGCATGGAAAACAGCAATGTCCATTAGAACCCTGCTAAGGCAGTAGAGGCTGCCCTGAATACATTGCTAGATTAATGACACGATGCCTTGCTCAGGTTTGCATCTCAAGATTTAAGTCAAGTCTAAATGTATAAAATGAAGGCCAACTCAGAATAATAATTCAATGGAATGTTATATTAGATATGTAAAAAATGTACACTGCAAAACACATTACACTTGTGGGACAAATACATTTATCACAAGGTTCTCCAATGAAATGTCAATTAAGGAAAACATTTACATAATCTTGTGACCTTGAGATTTTCATCAAAATTAAATGTCATCCAAGTAGCAAATGTAAAATGTCAAAGGTCTATGCAAAGCTGTCTTTGCCTTCCTTGAGGTGCAGGAGGTGCAGGAGGTGCAGGAGGGGACAAAAACCCTGAGAAATGCGTTTTTTGAGTGGCCTCACATTGAGCATTATTTCGCGGCTCCACTAAGGGCAAAATATTTCTGGGTAGAACTTCCCCTGCCATAGTGAGGGATGAGCAGGCTATTCGATTTTTTCTCCTATATTCCCCCTTTGACCGTTCTTATCTGGGGGGAAAAGTAGGCCATGAGGAGCAGGATGTCGTCTCCGGTGCAATTTCTTCTCCACAATCAGTCAAGCAGTAGGTTGGGGGGGGTAGGGGGGGGGGGGCAAGGTGTGAGAGCATACGGCTTAGGAAGCTGATGGTAGAGAGCAAAGGTGGAGGGAGTTAGAGGCGAAGCGATGGGCGGAGGTACAAACAAGGTTGTTGGGGATGGATGTGTGGGTGTGTGTGTGTGTGTGTGTGTGAGTGCTGAGGGCGTCTGGAAAGAGACGCTGAATCACTGCTTCTCCCGCTACTGTGTGTGTGTGTGTACGTGCATTGCTAAATGACACAAAGAGCCTCTATAATTAATCTATGTCAAGTGTGTGTCAGAGCGGCTAAAATTAAACAAGTCTCCTCAGTGGAGGGGGGTGGGGGGAAATGCGGAGGTGAGCGGGCTTAGGGAAGGTGCACAGCGAGGTACTTATTACCGCTCACTCCGTTCCCCTGCTGAGCCAAAGTGGGGTGTCAACAGCCTTCATCGTTCTGTCAGCCGCACAAAGATGGAGGCCCAGGCTCATTATTTCCGATAACACACCCATCAATTTCTTCTTCTTTTTTTTCGTCGTCCTCAAATTTTATAGATGTCAAAGGTTCTGATTCTCAAACACTTCCCGTAAAAAGGAGGAACGTTGCTGGAACTTTCTATTTAGTTAAAACGGGAACATAGATGTACTACAGGCAAATAAAATGCTGGAGACATGGGTCAATAATATTTCATTTGTATTTTAAGTATTTTATGATTTTATGAGCAGTGACACACATGGAAACGGTCTGAGTACACAACTGAAACTAAATTACTACTCAAATGTATTATCATATTTACATTTTTACAATATTTACATGTTACATGCTGAATTAAACACAATTGTAAGCAAAATAACAACAGATAAATGTTTCAGAATACATTAAGTTAACTGCAAGATGCCAAAAATATTAATAATAATAATAATAATAATAAACGTATAGCCAAATGTGATAAACACATTACCACCTCACTAGCGTCCAATCCTCATCCAAGGACTGTTTACAAACCAAAGCATTTGCTTCAGTTCATTTCCAAGGGTCCTCCAATAACACTTGTCCTGGTAGGCTAGCTGTGACGCTGGCTGATACTGTGACAGGCAGGCCAGCCATAATAATAAAATAAAATAGAGAGCCACGTACAGCTCACACCAAACAAACTGCTTCCCATCAAGACCATCACTTGAACAATCTACAAGAACAAAACAAACTGTGTTCACTGTTTGCTGTGGCAACACTGTATACTGTGCCTGTGTGTCAAATGATTGAAATAAACTGGTGATATTTGAAATTCTAATTGCAATTAATCACAATATGTTTAATTGCTCAAATTTCACAGGAAAGCTTTTTCGACTTTTTCTCCCAGTCTAGTAGATCTTGCAACACCTTTAGCATAAGAACACGTAAGTTAACGTTAAATTGTTATTAAGGTGTTAGCATAGAGCACATTAGTAATGCATTACCTAATCTTAGTGTGAAGCGGCTGGGATGAGGATTAGCACCGCTAAATCTGAGGCCATGGTTCTCAGCCGGAAACCGATGGAGTGC
>JAODLL010001066.1:1107-13480 GCA_026546735.1 Forbesichthys agassizii | reverse complement strand
ACACACACTGCAGCCCCCATATATATATATGTATATATATGGGGGCTGCAGTGTGTGTGAGTGTGTGCGTTGGTCTTGGTGTAATCCATCTATGTGAATGGGAGCTGTTGCAGTAATTTAGATTGGTTTGTGTCTCCTGATATCCTGATGTGTGTGTGTGTGTGTGTGTGTGTGTGTGTAGGCCTACTTTATAACATTCCATAACTCTCTAAATCATTTGCAACTTGCTGTGTAATTGTAACATGTTGGCATCGTGAAACATACTGCTTTGAAATCATTTTGAAAACGCCCTGTACTTTGAATATTTTTTGTCAACAATTCTCCAATTATGGTTTACACAGTACAGGTCATTCTTAATTCACAAACACACATATGCACACACAAACATGGTCACACAAGCTAACAGCCATTTGTTTAGCACTGAAGAACGTTTTAGTGAATGGTGGTTAGAGGCTCTGCTCAACCAATGTGGATACACTTGAACCATGAAGTTTGGGTGAGGATCATTCCCTCAAATATTCCAGAGTTGGATCAAGTAATGTGAAATATTGAACATGATTTTTTTTCCCCCATAGCTTTCTAAAATCACTGAAACATAAATATTGTGCCACGGTGAGGTTAAATAAGATGCTTTAATATGTTTACACGCACACATTATCACTATAACATTTTAAAAACAAATTCCATAATACACGTCTGTATTATAATGTAATGACTTCAGCATATTGGTAAACACAACAAAAATAAATTTCCAATAAAAAAAAAAAAAATGTAATGCAGTGTTAGTGCTGCTATGGATGCTGTTAATTTAATTTAACAGTCAATCAAAGATTGTATCAATGTGGTATGTGTGTGTTTCCTAGAAAGATAAGAACGGTGTGTTTAACCTTTATTCCAACCCTATACCAGACTATTGTCACATGTACAACATGTACGTCTCTTTGGATAAAAACGCCTGTGTCTGTAAATGTAAATGTGTCAGAGAACCATAGCTGTCCCAACAATCGGGTTTGGGTCTGGAAACCTAATAAATAGTATAAATCACTGCTTTCTCTTTGATTGTTGGAAAAAACGTTGAAGGAGCTCCTCTCCTAGCTCATTAGAAGGGGAGTGTGTCATTGGGCTACGCAGAGGCAAAACAGGAAACCATATTTGTCCATTCATAATTCATATGCACTTCTTATCCCCGCAGTCGGTGGCGCTGAACCATTAATAAGGGCACGGGCCATTTAGTGAATTGGCCATTTAAGGGAGGGGATCATTTATCATAAAACCTTTTAATACCGCTTATGCGATATTTATATATTTTTTATTCTGTGGTTTCAGGTCTAGAGCCTAAATAAAGCCTTCATTTAGGCCTCACCTGCTATGTGTGTGTGTGTGTGTGTGTGTGTGTGTGTGTGTGTGCGTGCGTGCGTGTGCGTGTGTGTGTGTCTGTGTGTGTGTGTGTGCGTGGTTCCTAAGTTGTGAAAACCAGACCAGAGGCTTTGGGATCCAGTCTGCGGAGACCGCTGGTCAGCTGATGAGGGTTGTGTTGCTATGGCATTCGTGAATGTTGGATCACTGTTAAAAGTGGAGCCAGTGCTGCTGGTGAAAGATTGTTGATATTTGAAAACCAAAACACCTCTCCCCCAGGGTGCTCTCTGATGAAGGTCTGCCCCCCCCCCCCCCCCACCCCCATTGGGTTGGGATAGTGTTGTGTGGTGTGGTCTGCACCGCTTTGTTTGTGTTCCCATTTACAGAGGGCTGTGCAGAAACCCCAGACATTTATTCTAACAGACCCTGAGTAGATATTCATACATGAATTTGACAAAAAGTGTCTTAGCTTACAACCACGATTTCACTTTTGAAAACATAATTGACATGTCAAAAAGCAAATCTTTTAACAAATGAAATCAAACATCAGAGCATTGCAGGATATTAGCAGTATTAACAATCTTGGTGTGGACACTGATACTCCATAATTCCTGAGGAAAAATATTTTATAAAATCAAAGTGAGTGAATCTGAAGACCTTCTACAAGTGCATCTGAAGACGTCAACATCTGGGGTCCTGAGGCAACAAGAAGAGATGACTGGTTTGATAAATGCTTTGTTGTGACCATTCATTGATCATTTGATTGATCAGGCATTTTAGAATGCTCCACTGGATGTAATTTACTAAACAAAACTCCCTATATTTTATATAACGTGTGTCTGGGATCCTGTGAAATACAGTATACTGCTAATAAAGAGGTTCATAACTTTTCAAGTGCTCAGTGTTCTGGACTAGATCGGACCAGACCGGAAGTGTCTTGACTAATTTGTTCCACCGTCTGAGATATAAATATTAAGACACTGACCTGAGACAGAATTAAGTTCATTTTGAAGAGATGGAATTCCTTATGAGAAAAAGAGCAATTTCCTATATGTAATACATTTTTTATAAAGCATTATATTCTTTATAAATATTGATATTACAAATATTTACATACCTCATCTTTATTATGCAGTTTGCTGTTTTGTTAATAGGATGAAATATATTAAACTTAAATGTTCTAACCTGACCTCTAATCTGCTCTTCAGGACAGCAGAGACTCACACACACTTGCCCACATGTTGTTAGCATGCCACAGTACAATACCGGCCTTTGTGTGCTTTGCATTAGTCTCAAGTGAACAGCTTCGTTCATGCGCGCGTGTGTGAGTGTGTTTCAGGTTAATAACACGCCAGTGAGGTTGTGGCTCCTCCTGGTGAAGCATCTCTTCACTTCCATATTAACAACACATTTATTCAAAACAACTTCAACTAACAAGCTGCGCCACAGAAAGCAAATCAAGTCATTCATCACATTTTCATAATCTTATATTTGTTTAAATATTATGTTTCTAGCTCATCCATCTTTGATTATTAAACATGGTCCAGTTTAACACGAGTTCTGACTAAATATTAAAAAACGATCACAGTTATCCTCACATACACCTTCTTACTGTATTTCTACGTATTTCTACTTTACAGTAAAGTCAGAGTTAGAAAGAGAGTGGGGGGGAGACAGATAGAGAGAAGGGGGGAAGACAGAAAAATAATGAGAGAGAGAGAGGGGGGTGAGTGAATGGCAGTGAGTCAGACAGAGAGATGAAGTGATACATCATTCCATACACAGCTGGTTAGCAGATGAGTAAAGCTGAACAACACAGAGAGGACTCAATCGAGCTAACTAGCATGCTCTAGATAGCCTATCTGTAATGTACACTACAGGCTACTGACACAATACCTTGGGTAATACTGCATGGCAGCTATAAGGCTTTACGTAAAGGACGTCTTTACAAAAGATGTGTACAGAATGTATATTTATGAGTTGTTTTTTTTCTAGTCTCCTGAACATTACAGGGTCGCTAATAGAAACTTCCAATCAAATACACCACGGCGTAAGATGTAGGCCTATCTTCATTCAATACTTATTGACACTAATAGCATTTGAGTATTGGATTTATATATACATGTATCTGAAAATATCAGGCACCACAGCTGCCATGTGGAATAATTTAAGTCGTAATCACTGAAAACTTGGAGGCAACTTTGGAGAGTAAATGTCATATCATGATGTAACCTTATACACGGACACATTTAAAAGAGCCACATTTTGAGATTCACTTTGATGATAACCTGGTGTGACCAGATTAGAAATTGCTAATGTACAACTGTTTGTATCGCATCATCTTAGCTCTTTTTTTCTAGCTCAACATTTACAAACAAGCGGTTCAATTCAATGTCATCACACGTAGACACCCTCTCCGGTCGCTGATTGGTCCGTCACCCGTAAATCGATCTATGGTTGGGGCTGGGCCAGGCTAATAATGGATTGCTTGCTTGCAAAATATATCAATCAGACTGGTCAAGTGAATGACTTCCTCTAAAAATGGATGTGACACTGTATAGCCTACAACCAGTTACCTATATATCTACTGCAGTTTTTCTTTAGGGACCCACCCCGTTAGGTTTAGTTTAGTTTAGTTTAGTTGTCATGCAAAGCAACCTGCCGCACTCCACGTAACACGTTTGTTATATATTGGTTATTTTAATCTCCGTAGCAGCCAAACGGAATCAGTATAATAAATGTTGCATTACTGACAGCATTATTCATCTGCGGCCTATCGTTCTGTTGTGTGTTTCAATATAACTCTCTCATTGTTAATAAAAAGGCTTTTATATCCGTGGAATATTCAGCGGTCACCTCATTTAATTTCCTCCTTTCCTTCCTGTCTGTGATGAAAACATAAGCTAGCAGCTCTTTTGTCTGCTAGCAATAAATCTACAGAGAAGAGGGATGGGGGAGGGTTGCCAAAACATAAAAACTTGGTAGTGAGACACTGAGGCAGGCGGGCTGGGATGGAGTCAAACATCACTTTACAGTGTTTTTGCGTTCCTGCTTTTCTCCTAATATCATAAATCTCCACTCCACAGCGCCCTCTTGCTGTGGTGCAGTGTGTAGCATCTCAGAGTGTAGTACTGTACAGTGTGGGGCTGGGAAAACCTTCTGTCGCCAGTAGTGTTGGGCAGTAAGCATAGCAGTAACTAGTTACTAGTAACTAGTAACTGTAACTATATTACTTTACGAAGTAATTCGTAGTGTAACTAATTGCTAATTGCTAAATGTTAATAAAATTCCAATTACTAATCCAAGTAACTAATAGTTACTGCAGTACAAGAACGATATTTCAGGTCCTAGCAAACTTAAGGTAGGTTAATTGATCCAACCTGTCCAATTATCTGGTTTGAGAGGCTGCAATGTTTTCACTTTGGCTGATTGTTGACTCCTAAGTTAATTATTGTTCGAATAAAGAGGATTCAATTCTAAAATTAGCTGACTACACAGGTTGTCATTGGTCAGAAGGGGCGAGGCAGGGTAGTAATTGTGAAAGTGATATAGTAATGCAAATAGTAATGTAACTAATTATTATGTTATTACTTTTTGAAGGAGTAATAAGTAACTAGTAACCTATTACTATTCCAGAGTAACTTGCCCAGTTGCTCCTAAAGTGAGGTCATGCGGACACAATATTGTAATCATCAGTTTTTTTGTTCTTTCTTAAACATTTGGTAATTTTAGTTTATCTTATCTTTAATGTTTATATTCTTATTTTCTTGATTTAGAAAAGCAATGCTTTAGTCTAGACTGGCACTGAAGCCATTGAGCAGGAGGATAACTGCTAACTGGACCGTTAAGGTTGAGTTACTGTAAGCTTTAAAGGTATTAGCAGGCTTTTAGAGGGAGCCATTTCTGGACATTGGAGCTGAACATTAAGAATGTCATTAGATCAGTGGACCTCTGACCCATGGCCCCCCAGAATAAAGTGTTCATAACCCACGTCATCCACAATGAGGTCTGGAGCGCGTGCGTGCACACACACATGCACACACGCACACACACATACAATCCTGCATGTGTGTGCAGGTGTGTACTAATGATGCTAAATAGTTTGAACCCAAAATTACTGAACTTGTATCCCGTAATGGAACTCACTGCTGCCGATAGATACTGTGTCTCTCAGATCAAGGGACTGAGCGGCGGCACGTGTAGAAAACGCAGAGTACGGCAGCAACGGTTTCTCTGTTGCTGCAAAACAAAAACTTATGTGCAGCTGCCTTCAGTGAAATTCAACTATCATTAAGTCCTTGATCACACTGCCATAATAACAGGTAACCTCAATAATTACAATGTGTTCCACAAATTATTTCTTTATTTTATGTTTCTTTTCTTTTCTGACCTTAATGAATCCTTTGCGTGTCTCTCTCTGAGCTTAGGAACTGTCTCTCCAACTCTGATTTTATCCTTTCATATTATTGTCATCTTTAGGACCCTGTTCAGGAGACGCAGGAATAAATCAGTGGTCCTGCCAGTGTCAATCTATCCTGCCACATATTCCTTTAATCTATTTAACACTCTATTTAACGGTTTGATTTATGTTCAGTTGTGAATTGATGATTAAAGACGTCAACATCAAAAAGTCAACTTACCTATACTTGTTTACTCTTTTTAAGTGAGGGGCCAGAACATGTTAATTTTCTGTCATTAGATGTCGGATACCTAATATATTTCCACAAAGATGAGTAATGTTACAATAACATTTTTGCATTCTTACTTCAAAGCCAGCGTATTCGTTGCGGTGGTGTGCAGGTGGGCATTGTTCAGCACCAGTCTGCCAGTGGCCAGCTGTCCTGGCATCTCGCTGGGGTGTCCGGCGGCATATTGTGTTGACACACTGCAGAAGGCGTCCCGCTATGAGGACGCCATCAATCATGATTACACAAGGGCCCCTGGTCAAGGACGGGAACAGACCCTGGGCCAGCGTGGCTGCTCTGAAACACGCTACATAAACATCTTCGACGCCATCCTCTTCATCAGTGCT
This sequence comes from Forbesichthys agassizii, assembly GCA_026546735.1. Taxonomy (NCBI): domain Eukaryota; kingdom Metazoa; phylum Chordata; class Actinopteri; order Percopsiformes; family Amblyopsidae; genus Forbesichthys; species Forbesichthys agassizii. Next base: position 7,092 of record JAODLL010001066.1, on the reverse strand, counting down.
GGAATGACCTCATTTAGGATTGTTTTTCCACTTAGCGTAAGTAAACATCATCATCATTACTATCATCGCCACTAGTCCCTGCAGACGACAGACAGACAGACAGAATGACGGGGTAGGAATGATGACATAAGGTATCATTTCTGTATACTATAGGACAATATGCATTGAAAATCTTGCATTTTTTTTAAGCAACTGTTGAAAATATATAATTCTTGTACATTTATTTAAGATAATAGGTAAATAATTATAAATATGTTGGTAACCGTGATTTTCACTGGAAGTTAATGCTAAAATGAAATTAGTATATCTACTAAATGGATGTTGTTCATCAGATATCAAGATCACACAATCTGAATTAAAATGCACAGAAATTGCACACATTTTGTTGTTAGACGTTTAAAAAAAAGGCTGCTTATTAAGATACATGTATGCAAATATGTTAAAACGATTTAGGATCAATTGTTGATATCTCGGTCGCAATGTATAAACCCTTTTTTATTTTGGAGGGAAAACCAGTGCAACGATGCACGGCAGTTATACTGCCTTTGCCTGTAAACGGTATAGCCTGTGTGTGTGTGTGTGTGTGTGTGTGTGTGTGTGTGTGCGTGCGTGCCTGATCGCTCACATTGCGCTGTGGCCTCTGCTCTCTCTTTTCATTTGTAGTACATAAACCACATGAGGGCAAGGTCACACAAACTCACACACACAGGTCAAATGTCAAAGGTCATGTTGTGTCTGGAGAGGATTTAGCCTCTTGCCTCTGCCTGATCTCTCTCACAGTACCAGGCACAAACACATTTACTGGTACATACAGTAGTAATCTGACCGTCATGTCAGCAATATGTGTTGTCATGTTGGTGCACAAGCCAGAGCAACAAAATACTTCCATTTTAATAATATACTAAAGCACTAGAAAAGAAGTGCATTTTATTTCTCAATTACTGTCAAATCTACATCTAATTTAGTGTGATAATCTTGTTTTTAGATTAAAAATCTAGTTGGACTTGTTTATAATATAATTGGCTTATCTAGTGACTTAATTTAAGTAAATGTGCACTTAGTTTAAGAAATCTTATTAAGTGAATTTCACTTATTGCACTGGCAGCCACATTTGCTTGGTTTAAAGCTAATATATTTGCACTTTGATAGGGTATTTTTTTTCAATGATGGATTTTGTTACAGAAAATACAATTACTGAATTACTACTGACAAAAAAACATTAAAACGTTAGCAATATGACTGAAGAATATTTCAAAATGTTGCAATGATGAAATTATTTGGACATTTTCATTAATCAGGAAGATGGTGTTTACAGTATAATATATCAAGGTCCTCTGGGAAAAGCACCATAATGTGTTTTTGTCCTGGTTTTGGCAATAATGTCTCAGCCCCATAGCTATTGATATCTACAGGGTTGCATTGATATTGTATTGATGTATTGATATCTGAGAGTAAATATTGTTAGGTGTTTTCACTTGGAAATATTGTGATATAGTTAGAAGCTGCCATTTCTTGGTCATAACGATTACCATTACAGCAAAAGCAGAACTACCCCATCTTCTGAACAGACTTAGTCTTGGGTAGACAGTCTGATGGAGACCAAACAAACACCTGGAGACAAAATATACCCGGGTGTAGTCTACATAGCCATGCATATCACTAGATGCACCATATCCCCATCTGCAGGTGGTCAGCGATATGTACTAAAACGTTCAATCCATCAACAGCTGCTGTATAACGAAATACATGTGACCCAAAAATCCAAGGTATTGGTCACTTGAATACAGCATGAATAAACACAATGCATTAACGTTACGGGTCATGAGAGCAGATGCCTGTTTTGTGGTGAGCAAACGGGATCAGTGAAATATATGTGGGTACCAGCCACATGCTAATAATGTATTTGTTAAATCGTTTGACCAAACAAGAATCCGGTTTCTTCTTTATAAATCTTGTCAATAACATTTATATGACAAAGATAGTTGATGTTAATTGTATTGTAAAAGTGTTCAGGTATGTCCAACAAAACCGCCACATAATTTTAAATGGCCTACTGAGGGCAAGTTTTAATTTATTTAAATACTTTCTCTTTCAAAAGGGCAGAACATTGTCATCATGGGTGATGTTGTCTCAGAATGTGATCATGTGAGAGATTTTCAGACATTAGTTTCATTCATTTGCCCACAAACCACCATGGTTTATAGTTCATCTACAGTATATTGTTGTTTGTTGTAGTAAATCTTTTGATCCATAAGGAACAATGTAGGGATTATTATATTGTAGCCCATACATGAATTTCATTTAATTTACCAAAAGATGCCATCTTGTGAATTAATAATATATTTAACATATTTTGAATAATGGACCATTTGGAATATTCACGTTATGATATACAGTAATAGTGGGATATGTGCATGAGCCACATTTTGTAAATTGTCTTGCATTTCAATAATGAAAAAAGTGTTTTAGCTAACAAAATACATACTGTATATTTCACTGATTTACATTAATCTGTTGTTGTAGCATAAATGCAGTCTTAATCATATCAAAACATAATGTTCTATAAAGATAGTCTATATATAAATCATATCAAAACATGTAATGTTCAGTATCAAGACAAGTTAAGAGTTTCACACACACACACACACACAATAATAATAATTAGACCCAGACTTCAGCCTGAGTTGATAAATATTAATATTCCATATATAACTTAAATATAACTCACTCCAATTATAAGATGGATGTCACAGATGCAAGAATGTGTTGCTCTGAAGTCTTATTCCGCACAGTCTGCCAGGAACAAGTCTTTAGACTTGTCCAGATCTCATTACTTTGAGGCTGCTCTGACACAAGCAAGCAGTTTCCATGGAGACAGCGATGAGGCAACAGAGCGGATGATCATCTCGTGTGTGTTGAGGGGAAACGCTCTGGCAGGCGCTCAGTTTAACACGGTCACTTGTGTCAAAGAACCGCCACACATAATGCACCCTGAAGATCGTGTTAAAGAAAATAAACAATAATAATAACTAGCTGGTCTATTTATATAGTAGCCTACAAACGCCCATCCAAAGACTAAGGGCCCCGGAGCACTTTGTCCAGGGTGCCCGGTCCGTAATACGGTCATGGTGGGTAAGAGGACCGACATTATCGGATTACTGCTAGAGATAAACATGCAACTGTATGATTTAGACTTAATTGGTCACCAAGGAATGTGGAGATGGTCACTTTCTTTATATAATCTCATCTGTTTCTCATGACTCGTTTTTTTCAATTACCTTTTCATTCTTGTAATACACGGTATGCATGTATTGGGTTATACTGTGCTATAGCTGCCGTGGCAACAAACAGCTAAATATGTTTGTTTTTTTAAAAGAAAAGATTTTTAAATAAATGTTTTACTTAACTGGGTGTTGACGTTATTGATGTCGATGTCGTGCTTTATGGTTTTAATAAATAATATTTAATATGATTTATTCTTTACTCTAGAAGAATGTTCATTTAGAAAGACTACTAACCTCGAAACAGGTTTAATTGTGGTTTGAAACACAAATAGACAATCACTGTTCTCGTTGTTCTTTGAATTCTGTGGTGACAAATGTTTTGAAAACTAAGAAAACACTTGAACAGAATCGTTTAATTCCCTATTAGAATGTCTAACAAAAGGTCGGCTCTCACATGTAATCTGTGCGATACATATCTTACAAGTGCAAAATATGCAAACACAGTGCATGCTCTATGCTTTATGAAAAAAAATAAAAACATTTGAAATAAAAATAAAAATAATTACAACTACAAAGATGTGTACATAGTACAGGATGTGCAAAAGCAAACATATCAGTGTTAAAATATTGAGTAGTTAAAAAATATTGATATGAAGCCACAAGTTAATATAAAGTAATTTTGGTTATTCACTTTCATGTTAGAATCACATTATCACTTGATTACTGTGTACGTGTAAATCCAGCCTGACGTCATACACTTCTGATACCCGGAGAAAAGGTCTTCTAGTTCAATATCTCCAATACAGCAGAGAGGGACACCTAGTGGTGGCGGTAGACACTGCATATTAAATGTAACCGTCTATTTGGCAGGGTCACCGATATTATTTTGCAAGACATTATTTAAAGTGGAATATGGACAATGGTGTCCTGAGGCATGTGCCCATTACAAAGTTATACAATGGGCACACAGTGTGAATTTAGAAGCAATGCCTGATCAAGACCAGGCAGAATGGAAGAGAAGGGATTATATTGCTCGTAGTGGCATTTTAACCAGGACGCACTGAAGAAACAAAAAAAGAAAACGCCAAGAGAATATTTTTAAATAAGTTAAATTCATCAAAATGTTTGGTATATTAATACATCTACAAAAAACAATATCCATTATCAAATCTTTTTTTTTTTAAAGGTACAATATGCAAAATGTTCTAGTTTTGCTTCAAAACTCGTGTGGACGTGGACACCGACTCAGAATGTGAGCAAATCTCAGTAATAACAGCAGTGTTGAGCTATTCAATTCTCAGGCTTCACACTGTGGCCTGCCCATCTAACCAATCACAAAAGCTCAAAAGGGTATAGGGGCGTGCCAATCAGCATGTCAATCACGCTTGTGTATAGGGTTTAGGCATGGCTTATGGTGCGCTCACGAACTTAGAAAAAATGGTACGTACATCCACATCTGGTAATTTCCTAGGTACCACTACATGCTGCGGTGGGTGATCATCGGTCCAGCACCTCAAACAAGCGTAACGTCTTCACACGATGAGCTTACCAGTTCCTGAAGACAAAACACCAGGTATAGCCGACTTGGTGACGTGATGGTTTGACGAGGCCTGACTAAACGCACCCTTAGGTAGACTGAGTGGCAAAGAGGTTAGTTTTGACTTTCACTTGCTTGAGTTTCTCTTGCATAGTGTAGCTTCCAAAATATAATTATTTGTTTTACAGCACAGACACTGCTAGCCGCATTGCTGATGTCTTTGAATATCCCCCGTGTAAAAAAAAAAAAAGAAAAGCTTTTGATACAAAGCATTGAGTTTTCATTTGTTTATGTTTCTTCGAGTACATTCAGTCGCCGTAAGTAGTTATTATTATTAGCCGTGTGCTGCTAAATGCTACTAAAGCTGCTATTAGATTAGTGTAGTGTCTTCACCTGTACCAATGGACCAGTACAGTGGGTGTGGCTACCCCAGCATCCTGTCACAAGATGGACACACCATTCTTCATCCTTCACCTTCCTCGTCAGATAGTGCAGTGTCGGGGCTTCACTTCAGGAGTCCTACATGTTCCGATTCAAGAGCCTCTTTTCAGTCATGGCAGATAAGCTGTCACACCTCGAGCGCAGACAAACCTAGACAGCTAGTGGTGTGCTCAGTGACATACACTCTCAGATGCACGCAGTTCACAGTGTGGTCCAGACCACCTTCTTAACGGTTATTAGTATTCCATGCGAGGAACACATGCAACTTAAACAACCCTCCGTAGCGTTGCATGTGTTCTCCTTAGGAACCCAAGCGACAACGTCTATTCTTCAGTGCAGTGTGTGGACTTCTACGGTGTCAGACAGCCACGTGCCCGATCAGGTAGATGTTGTCATAAAGGTGTCCCACGAAGTCATCAGACACGTTGTGGGCTGCTTGCCGCGTGTTCCTGATGAACTCCCTCTTGGACATCTTGTTCTTCACATGCGGACTGGTCAGGTCGATGGACAGGAGGATCAGACTGTAGCACAGGACGTACACTGCATCTGGAGGGAGGGACAGACAGACAGACAGACAGACAGACAGACAGACAGACAGACAGGTGAGAGCATTTCCCAAAGTTAAGATAAATAACTACAGTATATAAAGTACACATACAATACATAAAAAATAGACAGACAGACAGACAGACAGGCAGACAAGCAAACAGACAGACAGACAGACAGACAGACAGGTGAGAGCATTTCCCAAAGTTAAGATAAATAACTACAGTATATAAAGTA
>JAODLL010001064.1:0-13480 GCA_026546735.1 Forbesichthys agassizii | reverse complement strand
ATTGCAGTCTCAAAGGGCTTTACAACCTACATTTCACATGGAAACAAACAACACCCCCTTAACCTGATCCTCCCCCTCATCCACGACCATCCCCTCATATTGCTGCATGATAATGCTTTGCTTTCATTAATTAATTCACCTCGTCTGTGTTACGAACATTATACATAGAACTGTATATTATAAACGGTTGAGCCTCCACATGATAAGAAAGCTGCTCATTGCTCACAGCGAGGTGTTGGGCACAGAGTGTAGGCTACAGAGATGCGCAGCGCAGAATTACCATGTCTCAACGAGGACGGTATACAGACTCCCAGTAGCTAGCCCTGCAACATATAGATTTGTCGAACCGGTTGATTTTTCTAGCTTCATAAGATAGAAAAATCCTTTCCACACACTGCATGTGAAACGTAGGCTTTGTATGTGCAACGGGGAGCTGAATCTCTCTCACTTGCCAGCGCACATTTACAGAAACGTCCGAGCGCGAAAAAATGACATCTAACATCAACGTAGGGAACCTGTTGCTCAATGTTGTAGCCTATGTCGAACTACATTTTTAAGAGGTTTGTCTTGTAGCTGGGTGCTAGTCGTGTATGCACTTCCTGCAACATTTTCGATATGATATTGCGCAACGTGATGTTGCGATAACGATACTGAGTCGATATATTGTACACCTCAAGGTAGAGGTGTTTTTGTTTTGACATATATCAAATATCTACATAGAGAATATAATTCTCCAGAATGACTATAACTAAAATGTTTTGAGTTATGCATCAATATGCAATGTTCTCGTGTTGGTTTCTAATTTTTTTTGTTGGTTAGGGTTAGATTCAAGCAAAAAACATAGGCTATGTTCAGAATGCAGGCAAATCGGATTTGTTTCTCAAATTCAAATCAGATTGAAAGAGACTACATCACTGTTATTTGCAAGTGATCATGTTGGCTTTGTGTGTCCCGAGCTGCTGAAATTACCAACCTACATGCATGGGTTGCTGTGGTAACAGCATAGGTATCAGTATCTTGTGTATGTATGTAGTGATGCAGATTTTCAAAATGGAGATGCATCATCTCGCCCTCTAAACAATTGTGCTGTCAATTTACTGTGCAGAACTCATTTGCACCAGACAAACTCAGGAGTTCTGCAACATGACTTAAAAGAGCGGTTGTTTGGAGGGTGAGATGATGCATCTCAATTTTTCTTGCATCTGTGTTAAAAGGGGATTTCAAATTGTTTTTTTGTTTTGGAAAAAATCCTCTAATCAGTTAAAATGTGGATTGTGAAATGTGGAAATTATTGTTTAATTTATACCTAGTGTTTGTCAATAGTGCATTGAATACAATTCTTTAAATTATTAAATTATTGGTTTTATACATGTTTTTACAGCTAAAGCAGTAATGAAATTCTATTCTCAGTTTTTTTCTAATTTTTTGCTTCAGTATGACAGTTAAGATAAACAGATGAAATGATAAAGAGACAATAATGAGATCTCTTCAATTGTCAGTTGTTTCTCTTATTTAGCTTCAGTTTGACAGTTAAGAGAAACAGGTGAGATTAGGAAGTAAAAATTGTTAGATATTTCTATCGAATCATATGTCTCACGAATTACTAATTTACTTACTCCCTATTAGAACTGAGATAAGAGTGAAACAATTTGGATACGATGAGATCTCTGTTTCCTCTCAAATACGTCATAGTAATTCTATAGTAATAGTAATTCATCTATTTTTTGTCTTAGGTTATTGCTTTTAAGGAGGTTTTAGGGGAAGTAACTCAGACACAATTGAGCAAAGAATGATACCAAAATGAGAAGCTCAAGTTAGTCTCAGAAGATCAGAATGAGCGACAGAGGAGAAACCGATTTTTTTCCTATGGGTGCTTGTTCTTTTATTTTTATGTTTTCCATGCGGCTGGGTATTTATGATAACAATTATCTGAGTTATACTCTCTGGATACCATTAACAGATTTGCCAATGTGTGTGCATACTGTATGGTGGGTGTTTATATGTTCTTCATCTGTGTGTGTGTATTGCGTTAATGTTTCTGCTGTTTTGCACAATACTTGTTTTAACTTCTAACAAACACTCCTCGATTGCATACTGTAGCTTCCCCAAAAGAGCAATTGAGGACACAATTTGAATGCTCTATCTGAGGGCTGGGAGGTACAATGTAATAAAATGTACTCTCCAAAACAATGTGATTTCCCCATCACATGTGATTATAGAGTCCAGGTTCTCGGCAGTGTATGCATTTAATGTATTGCCATGTTGAATGAGAATGGCTTCTTTTCAACAGCGTGTATATAATCTGACAATGTGTGTCCCATTGTGACGGCCTTCATCTAAGTTGCGGTCCGTAAATGTATTTAATATTTGTTTATTATTTATTAATAATATTCATTGTTTATACTTTAATTTGACATTACATGCTTGCTATTTTGAGTGCACACATTTCCTCACCTGGGGGGTCACAGGATGATAATGTCCGGTACAGTCAACATCAACTATATAAAGATCCTAAACTGCAAAATTAACAGATTCAGATGAGTTAGAACACTTTCTTTTCACATTTGAACGTATAGCATTTGCTTGTGGTTGGCAAAGAGACAATCTTGGGCCTACAAACCCGGGAGGACAAAGGAGAGTCAAAGTCAGTCATCAGCTCAAAACGTACAAAGACCTCTGTCAGGGGGTAAGCCAATAGTAAAAGAGAATCAATTGGGTTCTGTGTCAATAAACCAGTTTAGGAAACCTCCAACTTGCTACCTGTGTGGCCAGGTGGGCTACACTAAACCAATGTGTCCCCAAAACCCAGTTAAGCTCACACAGGTGTGCTATGTGACCCGAGCGGGTGGCAAGCCAGAAATTGTCTTGCAGCAGCCCCTCAAGGAGACCAGTGTAGAATTGAATGGTCAGCAGCTTCAATCATTCAATGATCACGGGAAGCACAAAAACTCTGGTACACAGACTACATGTCCCATCTCACTTGATCTGTACTGTAGAAAAGGTGCCGATCTGCTGTGTTCATGGGGATCAAAAACTTTATCCGACAGCAGATGTGTATGTCAAAATTCAGGGACAGACGTACTTGTTAAATGTGGGTGTTAGTGATAATTTGCCATTCCCAGTTGTACTAGGTCAGGACTTGCCAGTCCTCCTGGACTTGTTGCAGCCCAAGCAGACGTGTAACATAGCCATGACACGGCTCCAGGGAAAACAGTCAGGTGAGATTGATAATACTGAGTACATTGCCTTTCTTTGATGTAGAGATTGAGTCTGAGGCAGGAAAGGCCCGTAAGTCCCGTAGGCAGCGTCGGCAAGAGAAGTTTCACCACACTGTGGTCTCTCCACCTACGGCATTAACCCCTGAGTTGCCATTGAGGTCTAAGATTCCAAATAATATTGGGAGACTGCAGCAAGAAGATGTCAGCCTGGCAAGCTATGTACACAGGGCAAATAAGGGAGAGATGATAAAGGGTCATGAAGGTAGCAAAGAACATTATATTCAGCAGAATGGCATTCTATATCGTAAAAAGGGGTCTTTAAAACAGTTGATGGTTCCTACAGTGGCTCGATACACAGTGCTTGACTTGGGCCACTCTATTCCCTGGGCTGGCCACTTAGGGAAGCATAAGACCACAGCACGTATTAACCATCATTTTCATTGGCCTGGTTTACGGAGGGATGTAGCACATTTTTGCAGAAGTGTGCCAACAAACATCTAAAAAGCTACCCATGAGAGCTCCCCTACAGCCTCTACCTGTGATGAATACGCCCTTTGAGCGTCTTGGTATGGACATAGTGGGACCTGTTGAAAAAAGCGAATCAGGAAATCGGTTTATGCTAGTAATCACAGATTACGCAACTAGGTACCCGGTAGTATTTCCATTGAGTTTCCAACAGTGAAAGCAAAGTATGTTGCCTTCTGTCTTGTACAGTTCTTTTCCAGAGTTGGCTTCCCCCGAGAGATTCTCACCGATCAAGGAACCAATTTCATGTCAAAACTACTAAAATATGTGTACCAGCTCCTTGGCATCAGAGGTATGAGAACTACACCTTATCATCCTCAGACTGACGGCCTTACTGAGTAGTTTAATCAGACACTGAAGCAGATGTTGCAGAAGTTTGTGAATGACAGAGGTTCAGACTGGGATCAGTGGCTTCCCTATCTTTTACAGAGAAGTGCCACAAGCCTCTGCAGGTTTCTCCCCTTTTGAGTTGCTTTTTGGATATGAAGAGGGCCTCTGACTCTCCTAAAGGAGGTCTGGGAGGGGGCCAAGGGGGTCAAGGAAGATGTTAATGTTGTGTCTTATGTTCTGCAAATGAGGGAGAAGTTGGATAAAATGACCACTTTCACACAAGCACATATGGCTGCGGCACAAGCAAAGCAGAAGACTTGGTATGACCGTCTTTCAAAGGAAAGAGTGTTTGAGCCTGGCCAGAAAGTTCTGGTTATGTTGCCCACAGAGGAGAGCAAGCTCTTGGCTAAATGGCAAGGGCCATTTAAAGTGATTGAGAAGCTTGGGTCTACTACTTACAAGATTGCCACACCCAGTTGGGGTCGTTCCACCAGGGTCCTACACATCAACCTGCTAAAGGAATGGATTCCCAGACCGGTTGAGGAACAAACTGTATTGCTGATCTGGAATATGGAGGATGAGGAAGTGTAAGAGCAATATTTACTGATACCGTCCTCTTCAGTCCCTGACTTGGACCACTTGACGGCTCTGCGGCAATCACAGGTGAGAGCCCTCTGTACACCTGAGATTTTTAAAGACACTCCTGGCCGTACTAATTTGGTACAATATGACATTGTTTTAAGAGGAAATGTAGCTGTCAGGCGTATGAGCTATTGTATTCCTGAACGCCTTCTTGTGCCATTAAAAAAGGAGATTAAACTGATGTTGTCCCTAGGTATCATTGAACCCTTTAAAAGTGAGTGGTATAACCCAATTGTGCTTGTCCCAAAGAAAGATACCTCTGCACAGCGGGTCTCACTGTCAACTGTACAATGCAACTTCGCCAAAGCCGAGACTGAGTACCTTGGCTGTGTGGTTGGGAAGGGAGTAATCAAGCCACAGGTGCAGAAAGTCCATGCCATTCAGTCATGTCCTCTGCCTCTGACTAGAATTCAACTGAAGTCATTCCTTGGCATGTCAGGTTGGTACCACAAGTTTATACCTAACTACTCTGCCAGATCTGCTCTGCTTACAGACATGATCAGCCCCAAACTGCCTAGCCAGCTCACATGGACAGAAGGAGCCAAAGCAGCCTTCAGGGACATCCAGCAGGCAATAAGTAGTGATCCAGTACTGTATGGCCCTGATTTCCAGCAACCGTTCACACTGCAGACTGATGCCTCAGGGCTCGCCAGACGACCACCATCCCATAGCATTCCTGAGTAGGAAGGAATGCCTTGTAGTGAAATGGGCTCTGGACTCTTTCAAGTACTACCTCTTGGGGAGGGAATTCTCCCTTGAAACTAATCATAAAGCGCTGACGTGGCTGGCACGGATGAAGGACACAAACAGTCGGATAACCCGTTGGTACCTTGCCATGCAGCCCTACAGGTTCACCATCCAGCACATCCCGGGCAAGGGGAATGCCACTGCTGACTACCTCTCTCGCCATCCCAGCCACTTGCTAGAGGAGGGGGAGTGTGTGACGGCCTTCATCTAAGCTGCGGCCCGTAAATGTATTTAATATTTATTAATAATATTTATTGTTTATACTTTAATTTGACATTACATGCTTGCTATTTTGAGTGCACACATTTTAGCTGGCATGGTCAGTCATATCACTTGTTACCTTTTTGTTTCTGTGAGTCCATACTGCAGACATGTACACCTGAGGCAGACAATTGCCATTGATTGGAATAAACCAACTCCTCTGGAGCTGCAAGGGTGGCTGTCTCTAATAATGTGGACTTTTGTATAATTGTTGTTTATGAATTTTATTATGTTTATTTACATTATTTGAGATGTATGTTAATTTTCAACACTTATTCAACACTTATTTCTACACAGTATGTGTTTACATTTATTTAATGGTTTTGTAGGTTATGTTCTTTCCTCTGTCTTAGTTAGGCTAGCCTGTTCCTTATATAAACCCAGTTTGTGTGTTAATTTGTTATGTTGTGTTAACATGTCAGGTGATGTTTTCTTAAGTTTGATATGTTTATTATAAGATGATTATTTATACTTTGTATTCTTTTGAACTTTAAGGAAATAAAATCCCTAAACTACACAGTTAACCTTTGATTCTTTTCTGTACTGCTTGGCCCCTCACACCCATAAAGGCATTATATGATTTAGTGATTTGTGGGCGTTGGCTAATGCTAAAGGACATAAATTCCTCTGCACCTTTACATCCAAACCCCCTCTCCTCGTCTCAATGCTGCACGCTGACAACAGTGCGTTGGTAGGCTTGACTGCTAATGATGACCTTGACAGAAATAACTCACTCAGTACTCCCAGGGCATAGGAGAGAATGTGAACAAACAAGACAGGTTTGTGGGGAAGACATTCCTTCTTGTTTGGTGAGCGGACACACAGTGTTCTTAGGAAACTATTTTTTGTGTCTGAAATGTCCTTGTCATTGAAAAACGTTGTTGTGGTTTGAAACTCCAGAGAGAATTTTTCTCTACTCCCCCCCTTCTCTACTCCTCCCCTTGCCGTGGTATAGGCTTACACCAATCCCTACCCCTCCCCTTATGACCAGGCACACTGTGTTTCAAACCTAAACAGTAAGATGGGATAGAAGGAAGTTTGGAGCTGTGGGATCATCTAAACACAATTGAGAAATTCACCTTTAATCCATGGATGGATATGTGCTGTTGGTGTATCCACACACATGTTTTCCTGTGTATAACTGCCTGCATTGCCAATTGGAGCCACAACACATTGTGTTGGTGGTAATTGCGTGTTCATATTAGTAATTTAATCATATAATAATGATGAAGGTGATTAGTATGATTATGATAAGATGATGCTGTAATTGATAATGAAGCCCATGCCCATAAAACATGCCCATTATGGCATCCTTCATTACACCCTTGTATTTTCCTTTGACTTGAAAGAAATTGCGTTTTCCTTCCATGAGTTTGCCTGCTGGGCATAGGAGGGTGTGTGTGCTAATACTGTACGCAGGGACTCCAGTCACAAGAAAACATGAAGAGCATTATTGGTTTTATTCGCTTGTGTTTGCTGTTCTTCCTCCTATAAAATCTGCATTATCGCCCTGTGCAGTGGGTTCCTAGCAGACAAGCACTATAGCTCTGCTTGGCCTGCTCCCCAGAAGCCCTCGAACAGAGTCCCTTTATGCACATGGAAGTTAGGAGCTAAAGTTCCCCTACCCAAACTATTTTAGCAAGCACGCCCCCGTATGGTGCTGCAGTGGCTTCCTGACAGTGCAGGCTTCTAAAGCCACACCTGAGTTTGACGGCAGCATGGGGTTAGCATCACATTGTGTGGTTTGATGTCCCAGTGAACGACACGTCTGAAAACTCCCTCAAACTTATGTTGCTATCGCAGCTGTTTGCCCCCCCTGTTGTGCCGCTGAATGTCTATTGTCTCAAACATCCTCTCAACATCGCTCTGTGTGTCACGCCCATTTTGTAACTGTAGCTGTGCATTACGTGTGGCTACGGTTTGGAGAGAGCCCATAGCTGCCAATCTCTAAGCTATCTTTTCAATAGTCTCTCTCTTCTGTCGTCCACCCTCCCTCCCTCCCTCCCTCCCTCCCACACAACCTCTCATTGTTATTTATAGATTTCTCCATGGTGACGCAATGGATGGCACAACTGGAAGGGAGCAAAAAAAACCTGGTGGTTTTAATGCAACAATCCTGAGGATTATGGGAGCCTAAGAGGCTTCTTCTGCCCTGGGTAGCAGTAGACCAGACAGCCATAGCCCGCTCGTCCTGAACCCTGATCTTCGTCCCTCCCTCCCAGAGAACATATGGGGATGACCTGATGGCCGCAGCCTGGTAAAGAGGGCAGAGAATGTAGAGGGTGGTGATTGTTTGTGCTGTATTTAATGATGCTAGCATGACTTTTACTTATGGTAACCTCCAGCCCTCCTCTAGCACATGCCCCACCACCGCTGTAATTACAAAATGAAAGTGGACCGCTCTTCGCTGTCACTAGAATTATGAGACAGCCAATACAATGGAACAGAAGGTGGTATTTACAGAAACAGGTTAACTATCAGGCAACAATTGTTTGCTATTCACTAGCATACAATATGTAAACACCCTGCTCAGCTTACTAAAAACAAGTTGTCTGACGTACAGTTTGTTTTGCACTCTGTATGATAATAAATAGTTCAAATGTTTGTCTGGCTTACAATATTTTAAATATTTGTCTGGCTTACAATATGTGTAGGATAGCTATATGAATGGAAAATGTGTCCCCTTTACCAAACTCACAATTTATAATTATAAACACTGTATTAAAACTTGGCCGGCTTACCTTTTCCCATGCATACAGTCAGAGTGCCTTAAACACTAAGCTCAAAAGGGAACACTGAGCGACACTGAGGGAAACGGTATCACTAGCTGTAGGCTAAATTTATAACCACAGCTTTAGTCTACTCAGTGTTAGGGCCCTGAAGCCATTGACACACAGGTTGAAATTATAAAGGCAAAGAGAGCAAAATACTAATAACAAACACAAAAAAATAATAACATAGTCTAATAGCCACATTTGACTCATGTTGGCCTGATGAATATGAATCATATTATTGTGGGCATCACTCTAATGTTTGTAGAATCCCTACTGTGTCCATACAACTAACATCACATCATATACTGTATACATACAGTATCATACCCATCATAAAATAAACATAAAATATATATTTTAATTATTATTTTAATCACACGATAATAAAATGTTTTGGAATATTAATAGAATTCAGGGTAATCCTCTTGTGTGCAGGACACACAAATGACTAAACATAAGAACATTCTAACTTTTTCTGGCATTCCCAGTGGAGGACAAGGATCTGCTCAAGGCTTTTCCTTTGTGACAGAAATGCTTTTCCTTTGTGACAGAATTGTAATCCCCAGTGAAAAAGAATATTGTAATACACACGCACACCACACATGCACACCCACACACTCTCTCTCTCTCTCTCTCTCTCTCTCTCTCTCTCTCTCTCTCTCTCTCTCTCTCTCTCTCTCTCTCTCTCTCTTCTTCCATTGACAGACACTATAGAGACAGACAGTGCTGATCCCCAGTGATGTAACATTGTCTATAGAGGCACTGACTGACAACATAAATCAAAGAGATTTAAACATTTGGTGTCAGTCCCTGCCTGGAGACTTACTGTAATCAGGTTTGATCTGCACCTTATACAGGTCTGCCATCTAGTGGCTATAGATAGTTATCTTAGTGATGTACTGTACCAGATCTGAAAGCACTGAATGGCTTTATTCATAGAGGTGATGAAGTCACTGATAGGGTTCATTTGTGGGGTGCCAGCTAGTGACAGGTGGTGCAAATAGATCTAGAAATGAAACCCAGAATTTAGGAGTTGGGAAATCACAATGTAATAAACAACAGAATAATAAAACGATCTTGCTTCAATCAATGCAGTGTCCCCAGAGAGGATATATCACCTCTCTCAAAAACCATATTTTACAAACCCATCTTGTTGAATTATTGGCTTTAAACTTGTTGCATGCCCTTGAGTCAGGAGTTACAGACATATATTTATATGTACTGTACACCTATAAAGACATGAGTCAGATTTAAATGTCTACATTTGTAGAGTTACAGCAATGCTGCTCGGCCCACAAAGTGTAGCCTTGGCCAGGCCGGCGTAGGAGAAACAGCATGGCACTGCTCCAGGTCTATTAAATTACCCCCTGCTTATGCCCTGACAAGCCAATTTAATAGATTTTTATTAAGTGAAGGATTACTTGGTCCAACTAATTAAGTGTTTAGGTGAAGTGAAAAATGGAAGCCCTTGCTAAACTCTGGACCCCTGAACAAATGAACACATTCAGCCCTCTCTCTCACTATCTTTATATCTTTCTCCATCTCTGTCTCTCTCTCGCTCTTTGTCTTTCCATGTGTCTCTCATTCTAGCAAGTGTATGCTTCGGTATATCATCCCGAGTTAAGATTGAATATGTAAATGTTTTGCATGTATGGCAAGCCGTTTTAACATTTATTCAGTAAACTGTATTGCTTACGGTTATCTGCAATGCAATTTCGCCTAGTTAAAACTTTGATTGAAGATATCTATTATGTCATTTTGACTAGTCGAAACAGCAGTTTTAGATATCTGTAATTCAGTTTTGACTAGTAGGTTTCAAACGGCTAGTCAACTCTAGTGAATAAATATTAAAATGGCTTGCCATAATTTCAATGTCTAGGATACTATGGCATATGGCAAGCCGTTTTAACATTTATTTACTAGAGTTGACTATCCGGAGTTAATATAACAGATATCTGCATTGTAATTTTAACGTTACGTTTTAGTCGTAATTAATTGTGACTAAACATAATTTTTATTCAAGATATCTACAATGTCATTTTGAATAGTCAAAACATCAGTTATAGATTTCTGTAATTCAGTTTTGACTAGTTGGTTTCAAACGGCTATTGTCATTCATGTCTATGGGGTTTCTCATTACAGATATCTGTAAACCAGTTGCAGATATCCTAAATGTCTATTGTTGATATCTTTATTAGAATAATGACTGGCTGTAATTCCAGTTCCAGATATCTACAACTGATTTTGACTAGTTAAAACATTATTTAAGATATCTTAAAAGGACGATGTAGATATCTTGAATTGAGGGGGATTTAAGATATCTTGAACTGTAATTGTGACTATTCAGAATAACATTATAGATATCTGGAACTGGAATTTCAGGATTTCATTATTCTATTAAAGATATCAACAATTGACGTTTAGGATTTCTGCAATAATATATGTTGCAATAAGTTTGCAACATTAATCACAGAACATCGAAAACGCCATTTATTTTTCTCCTAGGGGAAAACCCTTAGATCCAGAAGTCCTTATATGGGCATAATGACGTACGACTGGCAAGGTCTAATCTGACGAACATTACTTGCAAGTAATTTTTCAATGCAATTGAACCCTGATGCCCTTGGTTACTGATGCTACGCCTGCTTTGTAAAGTAGCCTATACAGGCTATTTATGGCATATTGACTAATTGTGGGATGTTGGCTAATGTTTACAATATCAGTGAAAGATAATGAGTTGTATAATAATAATTATATATATATTATAATTGTATAATAATAATGTTTAGCTATGACTTCCGATAGTTTTCATTCGATCAATTTCTTTTGCTTGCCAGTATTTCTCACACATCGATCTGGATCTCAATGACACATCAGGAAAGCCCAAACAATAAAACAGAATAATAATGAAGGTAAAGTTAGTTTCTGCCTAATAGCCAGGTTCTTGCTAAATATTCTGTTCTTGTGTGTGTTTATGCTGGTATCTAACCTCTTGCTTATTTTGTGAGCGAAAAATACGACTTCTAAAAGCTTGACAAGGCCCCCGTGCTAGGATGATAGGATTGGACATTATTGACCGTTCTGGGGTATATTTCAGATAGAAAGCAGTTTACGGTTTTATATTTTTAATGGGAGGGATATAATATCTAATATCATGTGTTATTGACCAGTGAGCATTGAGCATATGGGCAGTGTTGATTCTTGTTAGTATATGGCATCATATTGTAGGCCTATTCCATCATCACATTTTTAGTGTTACAGCATTAACAAACTTTTCACAAAATAACTCCAGCATAGCTCCCCCCCTCACCCCCCTCCCGACACCTAAAAGTATCTCCTACACTACTGTAATTATGTCCAAGCGGGTAGACATGTAGACGTAAATAAACTGGTTAAACAACTTCCTGCTCAGATGTCTGCTGGTGAATTGTTTATTCCAGTACATTATTTTGTCTGCAAGGTCTGATGAATATGAGTACCCTCCATCACTTTCACTCTTGCACACACTCTCACACACACACGCACGCATGCACACGCCTGTTCCCTCAGTCTATGGATATGTTGGGAACCGCTCCTTGCAGTTACACACCCACACTTGTCTGTGTCCAAGTTTTCCTTGTGCTCCATGTTCTGACAACCCGATCCTGGTTTTCTGTCTCCCTCATTGCCTTTTGTTTTAATTGATTATTGTTTTCGCCTGTTTCTGCTTCTGTTTAAACCGTGTCTTCCTATTGGTTGTTGCAGGTTTATTTACTTATTTTCTAGTTCTTCAGTGTTGTTTGTCTTGTCTAATTTCTGCCTGTGCAGCTGTTCTTTCCTGCTAAACCTTGCTTGTATACACCCTGACTAAAATTCAGCCTTAAGTATATCTTGCCTTAACCTTGTGTTTGTATCCTGCAGTAGTTCTTGTGACATATCTTTCTCCATGGTTCAGTTTCTCCCTGGAGGTGGGCAGCTGTGTGTATGCACATGCTTGACCTTGTCCAGCAACAATACACTCCAGATGGTAGAAGCCAACGGCACACAAACTCCCACAGAACATGTGGGTTACTACACTGTTTTGTTTGTGTGTGTGTGTGTGTGTGTGTGTGTGTGTGTGTGTGTGTGTGTGTGTGTGTGTACATGTTAATTAAAGGTATGCATGTATAGTTTGTGTCTGGAATTACCATTGGAGTTGAAACCAGTGTTATAAGTTTTTTGTTATAAGTGATATTAATCTCTACACCTTCCCATGCAGGCCTTATAGGTTCTCTACCCCTCACCAAACAGCCATGGCTACCTTTGGGCACAGTTGTTTTGCACAAAGCTTTCACAAAGCTTTGCGTATGTCATTGGACCTATGTCAAAGATGCTAATGTCACATTCAGCTATGTGAGCTAAGTATTCCTTCCAAAGGTGAACTGTTCCCAAAACATACAGTACAGTAGCTGTGCCAACTAGGAGTAACGCATTCTCATGTATCATGTGGTAAATCCAGGCTACACGTGATATCATTAAAAGCCTGCCACCTATAATGTGGAAGTATTTCCCTATTATCTCATAATGCCAGAGGCAACAGTCTGTCTGGCCAGAGTAGGCCCATAGCACTGCACTGCCAACATACTGTAGCATGAGGCAGTCTAACTGCATGCTACTACATCTTAACTGGCATGGAGTCATTAAGTCATCATTTGGACCTGGAACAATACCAAGTTCAACTGGAATTGTAATAGATAAGATGATCCAGGATCAGTGCCTTGTGACTGTGTGGCAAATCCAACAACAGATTATAACAGCATGAGGCCATTATAATCAATGGGATGGTATTTAGAGATGCATTGAGAGTATATTGTCCCTTGATAAAAGGTCTGATAAAAGTGTATCCAGGTATGGTGGAAAGTAATAGTAGTGAAACTATTAGTTTATAAGGTCTCACAAACCACCTACCACAGGCCGTGTGTATCTTGTGTCTGTGTCATACTCATAAGGTGTCATGTTTCTCAT
>JAODLL010001063.1:0-13482 GCA_026546735.1 Forbesichthys agassizii | reverse complement strand
GAGATAGCTGCCCCCACTAGGTTCTCCTGCAAAGCCTGCTGTCTTCTTTCTGTAACTTTCCACTGATCTTACAGTGTCTTCACTATTTAGCAATAAGATCTAATATATATATATATATAAAATATAAAGCACTATTTTCTACACCGCCAAGGTATGAAAACTGCCAGGTTATTTTGAATTCAGTCTCTGGACGCTGTCTGTGAATTGCCATCATGTGGTTCCAAACTGTTCGTTATTCTGCCTGCATTGTGTACTTGTGTACGTGGAGCAATGAAGCTACAGGGTTCTTAATAGTATTCCAAATTGTAGATTTTATTTTAAAAGTGTATATTTTAAACATGAATATTATTTCTATTTTCTACTTCTATTTTAAGGATAAAGTGGAATATTGTCCTTAGCGTGGGTGTTGTAACCCATTATATAGTTCTATGGTTGTAACGTAATCCGATGTAATCTAATGCTGGCGCTACAGCATAGCGAGCATGTGTGGATGGCCACAAGAACACCAGAATTCATTGGCCATCTTGTGTGTGTGTTCTGAGTTTGTGTTATATTCTAAATATGCACAACAAAGATTACTCTCGTGCACTTACGCCTCCTCCTTATTCCTGCATGCATGAATCTCTTTGCATGCTGTTTGACTCATTGCCACAAAGACCTTCTGCGGGTGTAGATCAGATTCATAATGAATTGGGGTCTCTGCCCACACGAATATACAGATGGCCTGTTTTGTGGAAGCAAAATCTATAGTACATACTTGACATTAGAGCTTTGTCTGTCACCTCCTAAAAATACAAATATGCTTGCTCAAGTCAAGAGTTACGGTGGCTTCAGAGTATTGACTGACAGAGCCACACTGCCTCACAGAATACTTTTTTTGTCTACTCATAATGAAGTTGTATTATAATTTAATTGAAGCAGTTCTTTTTACCTGGATTCTTTTTAGAAGGGTAATAACACTGACCTGAGCTTCTCATTACTGATTGTATATGCTATCCCATTATTGAAAAGGTCAGAGAAGCTGTTTAAACTGGACACAAAAGTGGATTTAGAAGATGCATACATACAAGTCTACTGTGTGTCTGTGTCCTAATTTACTATATGACCTTTGGTTGCAATTCCACGTTTTTGTGAAATATATTGTTCAGTAAATGTTTAAAAGGAAAAAACAAAGTGTACCACCCCAGCATTTGCATTATACAATCTAATTCGTCTGTTAAGTAAGACCCATTTTAGTTTAAAGAAAACATCACTTAGCGCTCTAAAAAACACATTAGCAAATTTGTATTTTTATTTTTAAGACTACATTTACATAGCCAATAGGCTATATTGTCTTGTCATTAATAGTAAATACGTGTTTTTTTTAAAGAAACATTTGTATATGTGTATATTGGAGAGCTAAGTGACATTGTAATTTTACAACAAGGGGTCTTACAGGGTTAAGTGTATCATAAGAATCCCGATTTAACAGGTTCCTTCACCCAATCTGCATTCAGGTTGGTAGTTCAGCAATTGTGTCCAGATGACTGGCAATTTGAAGGGGGTCTTATTGCCTGTGTGTTTGAAAATCATCATCAAACATTGGCTGTTAGTAGTAAGAGGGTGCATGGTCTGATCCCGTGCTAATGATCCGAGTGACACACTTTTTTTTAACGCCAATAAAATGTCAGGGATAATTTACCAGTAAATAAAAACAAGGATACTGTGTAATTTATTGCTTTAAATACTAAAAGACATCAAATGTGCTTGGGCTCTACTTTAGTCATATCAATTATTTTATCAAATTATCAACTGCAGTTAACAACCAATGTTGCTCTGATTAGTTGCCCTATTTCTCTGTCCCTGATTTCCCGAGCTGACAATGTTGCCCTGTGTACCTTGATGTACTGTAATCAGATCACATGTGCATAGCTCATAGCTGACTGCAAGTACGGTGTGCAACTGGAGAGCGTTCGATGTAGTGATGGCTGCAAGGCTGAAAGCATGAGTTTAATAATCCAAAGTAAAACTGAACGGTGAGAGGGAGCACTACCCGTACGGCGATACAAACGTTACAGCCAAGAGGAGAGAGCGGACAACCGTTCATTTGAATGCAGTCTCCAAAAATTGTCGGAAAATGCGACTAATTGGTCGCAGTCTGGAGCCCTGGCTCACATCAAAACAATATTCCTCCTGTGCGTCACCCCAAATTCGAAATGCATTGTGAAACAAAGCGTACTACTACAGCTTTGTTGATATGAGCGGTGGTTGCCACTTTGTTTATGTTCCTATTTACGGAGCCAGGGCTGTGTCATACAAACAAGATAGTACATGATAAAAACCATAGTGCTAGGTAAAAATAACAAAATCAGGTGGACCTCCTCTGTAGGACTACAAATGAAAACCAGGATGCTTCCGCTACCTAAATCTTGTACCGTTGTTTACAGTTTCTACATTCATATGCAGATGTTTGTTGTTGTTAGAAAGTAACCTGTACTTAGAATTTCCCCTTCGGAATCAGAACCCAGCATCGGATCAGCTAAGATGTTAACGGTGTGAACAGGGCTCTATTGTTTTTGGCCAGTCTGCTCATAGAGGCATTGTTCGCAAAGTCTGTGTGGTTTTACCAGGCAATGACAATGACATGCGCAAGCATTTGCATAATCAAACACATATAGAGTATGTAAACACTTTTCAAAATAATGTAGAAGCTATTTCCAATGTTGGACGAAATAATGGATCCTAATTAGAAAAGGTCACTATTTATGCTTTAGCTGCAAAAGGCACTCGGAAGGTACACAGAAATCAATCGAATGGGTCAGTTGAATTCCCAGTTGTTTGTATTTGGTACCTTAAGAAGACAATATTGACTCCCCATCAGGCTTGTATTAGCACCATGCGTATAGCACTATGATAATCCAGTAGAGGCAGTGCCGGATATTCCAGTAGCAGTTATTAGTTATCAGTAAATGTATGTTATGGGTGGTTATATCCCCTTGTACCCACTAACCTCAGTGTAGAAATTACCAAGACCCCCTCGTATGCATACAAGGGTGATGTATAGCCTCAGATATACAGACCCTGCATGTACTATAACTTCCGCCATCCAGCCTCACCTAGAGAGTTAGTTATCTCTATCAATTATTTAACATCTTTTTTCCTTTCTTAATCTTATTAGATTAATTATGTACGCCCTGACATAAATTTTTTTTCTGCCCTATGCTTTTTTAATTTGGTCAAAACCATTGTAAATTGATTCTAATTCATAGGTGTTAGAAATTCCTGTCTTGTTAATTAGCAATGTGTCCATGTGCTTTCATCACTCTCAATATAACACTATAGACAGAGCAGTATTGACCTGTAGACTACTAATGAATTAGCTCCAACTCATGCTTTAATCCCAAACCATGCCAGAGTACGTATTTGTGGAGATTGTGCATGTGATGGTGGAAATGGGAATCTGCTAGAAATTAGTTATGAAAACTGGAAAAAGACTGTGTAAAATAAAAGTTGGCTTGTCTCTAAATCAGACATGCCAAAAGCAAAATGATTACCTTGGGTAAATCCACATGACATGCTGTTGAAGGTCTAAGCTCTTTAAAAAAATATTCTGACACTAGTGTATATCTGGATAATAAAGTTTGTATGGCCTGCAGTATTTTGTCCGTCTGTATCTCCATGGTAGCCAGGTCTAATTCCTAACATCGTGCCAACTAAAATAAGCAGCCATAAAGGAATGACTATTGCATTCATTCAACTCTGGTATTGCTATTTGTTGTAGCTCTGCTCTTTCATATACATATACTATTATACAGAGGGTTCTAGTATATTTTGTTCTGGCCTCTTCTGTTTACTTCCTACATCCCATTTATCCATTTGTTCACGGTAATCTTTGTACCTTAGTTGGTGTGTACCTTAGGCCTGCCTAAATAAGGAAATGGAGGACAAATGCAAGTTTCCAACATGGAAAGCATGGCACAACTAATTGGTGAAATTTTCTAAGCTAATTCATTTGTAGGATATAGTAGGATGAAGGAACACATTTGATTCTGCCTATTGTATGTTTTTTGTATTTGCATTAAACTTTACGCTAACACTTTAGAATAATGATACCTGAATTATCATGAATTCATGCATGATCTGTGCATTACATCATGCATTAATATCTCACGAATCATCAGGAACTAGCATGACTTGAAAGTAATCATGATGATGTGCTCACCTTAGATAATGCTTTAATAAAGGCATATGGTCATGCATGAAATACAGTGAAGTCATGCTAATTGTTGATGATTCATGAGATTTTAATGCAAGAATTAATGCACAAATTATGCATTGAATTCATGATAATTCATGTACCATTATTCTAAAGTGTTACCAACTTTACTTAGAAATGTGTTGTATCTATGTTAGTTTTGTAATGAAAATTCTCTAATTTATTTTCTTTGCTTTTGCTTTCTCTAGGCAACAGTTGTCAAAAGGACATTTTGACAGTCTTCCAATATCCCCAAAGATTCCAGCTTCAGCTATCAAATGCAAAGCTGAAAAAGCAAGACCGCCAGTAAGGGATGGCACCATTCTGAGTCACTTTTTCCACAAGGGGCCCAAAACGTCCACTTCTGCCAAAGAAATGGCGCGAGTTGCTTCTGCCCAGTTTACTTTAAAGGAGAAAATGCAGCACGCTACAAATGATGTTGACACAGCCCTACCTGTGTCCGTGCAGGAAGAGCCATTGGAACAGGAGTTGTCTGCCCACAACATGGTGTCAGTTAAGACAGAGAAGATAGATGTTTATTTCCCAGTGACACAGCCATCCAAGGCTGGTTCCCTGTCACCATTAGAAGATATAAAACCAGTGATCAAAGGTGAATCCTTTGTTTGTTGAATCAGGAGGTTCAAGGGTCTTTCACACCTATGGCTTGTGTTTGCGTTGTTACGGATCAGGAGCTGAATCGATGCATTTTGCGCTTGTTCCTAGGTTCAATTGGGTTCAAACTTCACACGGTGAAATGTACAACGGAACAAAACATGTAAACATGGCAGGTGACACCGGCATGGTAGACATTCTTTAGGTTGTCGATAACACAATCTTTTTTACTTTTTACATTATGTCAGTCTCAACGGCTGTTTGGATGTCTGTTCTCAAGCTAGTATCAACAGTGGAGCATCAATAGCATTGGCCATGGTTTTTATAGCCATTCTTTGGGTTGTAGCTAGCTAGTTGTCCCGCTTCACTTGGCTGACTGTGTTCTCACCGCAAAAAAATTGCTAAAGAGTTGATTGGAAAATTGCTGAGGCTTAACCTGACGGTGGTTTGGTACACATCCATCTGGGAAGCCATTCATTGAAACTGATTAGAAATAGGCAGGCATTTAGTTGGATACATGACTGGATGAACTGACGGTGATTGTCTAGCACCGTTGGTTAATATCACATATAACTACGCCCATAGCTGCTAGTATGATGCTGATTGGTCCAAGCTACCATGATTTGGACTCGGCCGCAACAATTTTAAGCGGTTTAGAAGAATTTAGTTGAACTGTAGCTAGCCAAGACCACCCCGTCATCTTTCTGTTTGATTTGCTCTCAAACAGTGCGTGTTTCACTTGTCTAAATTAACATTGTTTTGGGGCGGGAAACGCTCTACATTCCAATTAAATTACTCCGAATGAGCCAGGTGTGAAAGCTCCCCATTAGTACTTTTACATTTTCTAACAGGCTAATAGGTTAAATGTTAATATAGAATACATTATTACCATACATTAATTGTAATAATTCTAATAGCCTGTAAAACCATCTACAACAGAGGTGCCTAATCCTGGTCCTGGAGAGCTACTGCCTTGCATGGTAAATGGTAAATGGATTGCATTTACATAGCGCTTTTCTAACCTTCCGGCCACCCAAAGCACTGTACAGTATTGTCTCACATTCATCCATTCACACACATTCATACACCGATGGTGATTGCTGCCATGCAAGGTGCGACCAACCACCGAGAGCAGTTAGGATTAGATGTCTTGCTCAAGAACACCTCGACACTGAGGAGTTAGCCGGGATCGAACCCGCTCTATTCACTGCGCCACTGTTGCCCCATGTTTTATATGTCTCCCTGCTCCATCACACCTGATTCAAATGAATGGGCCGTTATCAGGCTTATGCAGAGACTGATAACGACCCAATCATTAGAATCAGGTGTGATGGAGCAGGGAGACATCTAAAACATGCAGTGCAGTACCTCTCCAGGACCAGGATTGGGCACCCCTGATCTACAAGATGGGAGCTGATCCATAGCACTTTATTTCTTGTTCCTCTGTTATTTGCAGTCTACTCACAGTATGCCTCTTATCACAGTTGAGTGCCCCGTGTGCTCTGTGGGAATCTCGCAACATTTTATCAACAAGCACTTGGACACATGCCTCGCCAGCGGGAAGAAGAAGGAAAGCCTAAGGAGGTACCAAACATAGCATATCACTGACAGCAATCACAGAAAACAATGCCAGCCCATATAGTCCTGCTCTACAGTAACAAGAATAGGAAATGTATGTATTCCATACCACTGGCTGACTGCAGCTAAAATCATTGTTAAATAATTCACATTTTATTTGCATTTAAGTAGGTTAAAGAAGTGTTTTGTTACATAAATATGCTTAAATGTTGCAGGTTATTCAAAAAGCCAAATGCATTATTAATCACTGTGTAAAAAAAAAAGGAGTGATACCATTTGAATTTAGAAAGTGGGTTTGGTTAAATACGTTTCTTTCTACCAGGGTATGGGGATATGAAATCCAAGTGTAAATATGTATATTTGGCCTTTGTGAATTTTAAGCATTAGAACTTCTGTTCCATATTCCTTACTCAGATATTCAGCAGGCAGCACAGTAAGTAAAATAACTAGGTAGGAATTTAGAGCTATAAACGTAGTGTAATTTGTTAGAATTGCCAGCTACTCTATCCGTGAGGGAGCTATCTAAGAGAATATTTGTCATTGTCACAGATGGCGTATAGAGGGCCCTGCCTCTAAGTCATATAGCAGCGCCCAGCATATCTACATTGCCTGTCAATCACATGAATGCGTGCACACAGTTACAACAGGTTTGTCAATGATGTTTCAGTGGCAGACTGAAGGGCTCCAGAGGCAGGGAGAAGGGGAGGGGGTGGGCTTTTAAGGTGTTTGCTTTCAAACGCTTACTTTTGTTCTTTTTAGCTATCTTTTGCTACTGTCAAATCCCACCTGTATCAGCTTTAATATGTATGTAGTGTTGAAAAGCTCTTAGAAATTATTTGTATCACCATTAATTTAAAGCCAGCTGATGTCAGTTTTCATGACAGACTTTGTGAGTGTGTCTTGTGTATTCTCTTTTAATGCCCCTTCAAATTTGTCTTCATAAGAGGTTTTAATGCAGGGTTTTCTAAAATGATTAATGCACCGCTTCAGATTTGTAGGTTTTAACAATTGGATGTGTTGCATGACTGCATGGCACATAATCTGTGGTGGACCTTAATGTCATAATGATGGATTACACATCTTTAAACACTGCTGACCTAAGTTTGGCTGAAGAGAGATTTATCTATGCTACAAACTCTTTCTCTGATCACACCATTACAGCACATTGTCGCGACCTGGCTCACACGGCGCACAACATGTCGTCATAACATGCACATTGTTTCTACTGTCCTGTGTGCTTATTATGGATCATTTACATTAACCCTACAGTGGGCTGTCTGTAGTGATTGCAAGTGTTGACTAACAGGCAAGACACATCAATTTACCCAAGATGAAATGTGTTACTGTCAATGTGACCCCCTTTTATACTTTTTGTATGACTATTCTCATGGTAATGACTTGGGCCAGCAGAGTATGTAGATGTATTCAGAACCATTCCCTTGCACTATACTGTACATAGTAAACGTGTAATATTTAGGGTTTAGTATTTTCTACACTCGTGGATCATTTTGTTCCACTACTAGCAGACATATAAAATAAGTTCTGCCTTATTTGTATACGTTACTGCCTATCCCTTTACTTGAGCACAAGTAAAAAAAAATCAATTGACACAGTTGTCAAATGTTACTCTGTATTGGCTAATTACATTAACAAAGATTTTACTTCTATTAAATGCTGTGTTTCATGTGGGCTTCTGTTAGATTGAGACTAATATGACACATGAGGAGACTTATGCAGATGATTCAAAGAAGAGATGCTGGCACCTTTTACACAATACAGGATTGTCGGTAGACACTACTACAGTAGTACAGCTAGAATTGGGACAGATTTAGTTGGAGGAACATCAGTGTTGCAGACAACGTTTGCACACACTATAGGACGTAGGGAAGGGGTTTTTAACGCAGCTTGAGTGGTAATTGTTTCCTGCACCATTGAGCACCTCTGTCCCCCTTCCCAAACACCCCCACACCCCCAGCCTGCACTGTCTGCTTGTCCCTGGAGTAAACCAGTGTGTATTCGTGTTGCAGCTCTGGAGGCAGTTCTGGGTGCAACAGGAGGCGACCGATGGGGAAGCTGGTGTATAACCTGCTGTCCATGCAGGAGCTGAAGAGGAAGCTGAAGGAGTGCCACATGTCTGGGCAGGGAACCCGTGATCAGCTGGTCAAGAGGCACCAGGAGTTTGTTCATATGTACAATGCCCAGTGTGACTCACTCAACCCCAAATCAGGTGAGAGCCTCTGCTGTTCATGACCACTGGGTGCCATGCAAATATGCATATACATCTGCAATGTTTTTCCCAGATGTCTGTTCTGGATGTGGTTTGTGTCTGTGGTTTCTCACAGAACGCAGAATAGGCAACGCAAGACGATACAGAGTATATTTAGCACTGTATTTTGTGTAAACCAATTACCTCATGATGTCAGCCTTATTTGGCCACAGTGACATTTCAGGTTAAATGCAATTATGTAGCTAAATATCTGATGAAGTACTGTACATCTGGGTCTTGGATGATATCTCCATTTTGGAGGTTCTCTCTATTTTGTTTGGTTTAGTCATCTTCTGTTATGTTGCTACTCTGCTTCTATAACTTCTAATAGCTCATATGACAGGATTACTTAATTAACTTAATTTATCACTACAGTGCAGGAACAATCTGCCTTTTATTCAAGCATCAAGGTTGCATCCAGCATAATCAGATATTATTTAAGCCATGAGTGTGACATTAGCCATGGCCGATTCTTTCACTCATTTATTGCCAGTGGTGCATTGTGAGAGAATCAATGGTACAGTGAATCATTTCCTGTATAGTATAGATGGAGGAATGTTTCTCCATGGCTTTTGTTGTTGTTTGATTCACAGATTGGCCTTAACATCAGTCTGCTCACACTTCTTACACGCTTTGAATGATAGACATTTTGATCCAGTGTAGTAGCAGTAGGAATGTAGTATTGAAATAATGATTAAAATCTACTTCGTAGAGCAACAATATAGTTAATAAACAGACAAGATTTTTGATATCTTTGGTCTTAAAGGTCTTTCCATATTTTTTTAACAGCTTATGAGATTGCCAAAGACGTGGAGGCCAATGAGAAAACAAAATGTCAGCTTCAAGGGAAAGCCAAACCGGTGCGTAGTAACACATTAATTACACTTGTTTAGTCTTTTTAAAGAATGGTAATCTTATAAACTGGTTAAAACTATAGTGACCCAAATGTAACTAAGCTTTATGGCTCTTTTTATTCCTTTTTATTTATTATTTTTTCAGATCTTGGTATTCGCGAAAAATCAAACTCAAGAAGAAATTGACGAGTTGCATTCAAATTACAGTAAGTAATACTTAAAGGGGCTCTATATGATATTCTGCCATTAGATGTCACACTAAGCGCACCAGGAACCAGCATCTCAAACAAACACAAATGCTCTGTGGGCCACACACACATATGCCCTAACAAGCAGGTGCAGCCAGCTGCTTATGAGAACAAAGCAACAGAGCAGCTCAGATTACAACACACACATGAAATATTATAGTTGTTATTATAAAGCGCCCTGTGCACAATGACAATCGTGCCACACACACAAGCGCGACATATTCCATATTTTCGGTAGACCGGTAGATATTTTAACCAGTATCAAAATGAAAGAGGTGAGTTCAGAATTGGCAAACTTGTTTGCTTTAACATTGAATGTTGAACTTTTTGTGTAAACATTTCAAGCATGTTAGATTGAAACTGTCGCACTTCATTCAGCGTCAGTGTCTTCGCTAAGAACTATACCTCCTCAAGCAGTTTGCTGTGAGCTCAAGCACGGAACTGAACATTTTTAATTAATTCTAAAAGCTCTGTTCCGCTTTTGTCATGTGACATGAATTATTCGTTGTGATTGGTTACACCCGTGTCATTGCTTGGCAAAGTAGGTAGTCTATACATTCAAACAAATTAGACAAATGCTGTATTTTTGCATTTCATCTTCTAAATGTAGTTTGCTATAAATTATGCAGTCGTCAGGAAAAATACCTTTACCTAAACAATACAATATAGCCTACTCATTGGCCTTTAGGAACCTGTATCAGCTGTCGCCGTCAGCTCTGCACACGCGTGTGTGTGTGTGTGTGTGAGAGAGAGCGAGACGAGCGACGAGCAGCGCAGCACTTTAACTTATGTCTTATGTCAGCAACTCGTGTAAATACAATATTATCGCGGTCAGAAAAATTGAGGTAATTTCCATATATTGCACGATAAGGCAATATAGTAATTATCGCAAAAGGCCTATGTGTGAACCTCACTCTCACCCTCACCTCAAGGATGCTCTAGCGACAGACTAGGGCCTATGGGTTTTAGCCTCCATTCTAGAGCGCCTACATCTCATGGCGAAGATCCGTGTTCTAGTCCCAGGTGCCTGGTTATAATTTAATATTGTATAGCCTTTTAAAGAATATGGTGTGGACAATAGTTGCTCTATCTACTGGTGTGGGAAACCTGCAGGCATCTTGACTATCAGTTGTTTTATATTGATATCTCATCACTCCCAAGTAAGAAAGCTGTTAAAAAGCCCAATATTGTGAAGGACTGGTAGCTTCTAGAATATACACTCACCTAAAGGATTATTAGGAACACCTGTTAAATTTCTCATTAATGCAATTATCTAATCAACAATCACATGGCAGTTGCTTCAATGCATTTAGGCATGCATGTACTAAAATGGCCCCCACATTCACCAGATCTCAACCCAATAGAGCATCTTTGGGATATGGTGGAACGGGAGCTTCGTGGCCTGGATGTGCATCCCACAAATCAAGATGCTGTCCTATCAATATGGGCCAACATTTCTAAAGAATGCTTTCAGCACCTTGTTGTGTTGAATCAATGCCACGTAGAATTAAGGCAGTTCTGAAGGCGAAAGGGGGTCAAACACAGTATTAGTATGGTGTTCCTAATAATCCTTTAGGTGAGTGTATATTTCTATTGTGTTCCACATTGATCCTAGCCAGCCAATCGAGTGGCCTGAATTACGTATCGCCTCAGTAGCTCTTGTTACAGCGCTGAAGTGGATCCGGTTTGTGAGCAAGCGCTGCAAGAATAGCGTTTTGTTTCTCGTTTATATTAGTACTGACCTTATGACACGATGCCGGTCATTAGTGTGCGTAAATAGCAAAAACCACACACACACATATACCCACCCACACATAGATACGACCAACCCACATACATTCCAAACAATGTATAAGGCATTTGGACTTCAATAAAGAGTGAAAAGAAAAGAAGTGGCAAACATCTGTTTATTACGATCCTCGGAAACATTCTCCACATTCTGACCGGTGACCTGTGGTGATTCAACATATCCCAAACCATCGCTGATGTCGTCTTGAACATAAAGTTATTACAAAAGCTGTTTAGAAGACAGCAGATAAAATGTTCTCCTGGACAAGCCACTTCTTGTATTAATTATTTGTATTGTGTTCTTATGTACATAGCTGAGTCATTTTCCCAATTGCACTTTTGCATTGTACTCGAAGGAGAAGAAGAAATGTATTTATGAAGTGCTTTTCTCAGACAAAAGTCAGTGTTTCACATTAATAGATAAAACAAATAAATGCAGCCAGTAATAAAACATAATCATTATAACTGTACAAGTCCATTTCAAGGACAGGAAACAGGAAAATCCTGAAAATATCTATAATATAATCATTCTAAGACCCAAACCCCCGTAAAACCACAACAACAAAACTCAGGTTTGATTTTTTTTTTTTTTTTTTTTTTTTTTTTTTTTCCCCCACCTGAAGGACTTTGAGACCTGCTATAGCAGGGGTGCCCAATCCTGGTCCTGGAGGGCCAATGCCCGGCATGTTTTAGATGTCTCCCTGCCCCAACACATCTGACTCAAATAAATTAGTTGTTATCAGTTAGAAGCCTGATTACAACTCATTCATTAGAATCAGGTGTGTTGGAGCAGGGAGACATCTTAGACCTGCAGGGCAGTGGCCCTCCAGGACCAGGATTTGGCACCCCTGTTCTATAGAAACCTGATTCCCTTATCTTTCCCAAAACTTTTACTTTGAGAAAATACACTATTTTGCCATACATTTTGGGACGCCTGCCTTTGACATGAAGGTTAATGACATCCTATTCTTAATCTTTAGTATGGAGTTGGCCCACCCTTTTCAGCTAGAACAGCTTCAACTCTTCTGGGAAGGATGTCCCCATGCAGCCATGGAAATAATTGGAACACCTGAATTCGGTTGGGTGTCCAAATACTTTTGGCAATATAGTGTATGTTGCATGTCGTTGTCCCTGAGTGGAATTATTGATCATCTGGAGGAGGGACAACGGAATCCTTTATAAAACTATATGTTGATGAAAGACTTCCGGAGACTAGCTGTGTAGTCAGGTATAGGATCATTTGGCAATTTGAATGTCTGTCTTGAGTGGTTTTGTCCATTTATTATATGCTCATTGCTGTTCACTTAAGAAACATACAAATTCAAAATAATCAAGACAAGGCTACTGTTCACGTCCTCGGGATAGGGGTTGATTCTAGCCAGTGGAATTTTGGTATGCAAAGTCATGTTGACATGTTGGAACAGGATCAAAACGCTAGAAATAGCTCTGCAGAGGGGGGTTTAAAAGTAGATGACAAATTAACTTGACTCACAGGACATGAGTTCTATAAATAGCTGTAGAACTGTGATATCTTTGATTTATCAGAGGATGTGGATGACTCACTTTGTCAGCATAAGGAATGGCAAATGTGCGGACAGGAGATGGGAGGAAGCCATATAGGCTAGAAAATTCACAAATTTGTGACTGAGCGCACGCACACACTATTGTAGAACCATTTGCAAACTGTGGTCATCATTTTAAATTAACTTTTTAGAATTGTGTAGCATATATTAATGTCTACTATATAGATTTGTCTATCTAGGCTAGGTGTCAGAAGATTCAGGTAAGGTAGGAGGTAGTGGACTGAAACAATAACAGTGGCAAGACACAGTCATTAAGATAAAGAATACAATAATTTATCTTAATGTAAATATTACATTTGTACAGTATGAAAGTATGGAC
>JAODLL010001062.1:0-13483 GCA_026546735.1 Forbesichthys agassizii | reverse complement strand
TTTCGTCATATATAAAGAAGTTGATCTGATGGATTTGGGTTAGGAATAAAATAAGAAACAGACACCTCAAAGAGGTATACACAAGTGTCCCGTCAGTTTGGGCATGCTTGCATTTTTACATGCAAGTTAAGTAAAATTTGTCAAATTACGTGACAGTATTTCAGCCGTCCTGTATCAGTTTCTGGCAGATGAAAATGTGCAAATGCTTGCCTTGTCGCCGTTTTCTTTCTATGAGGCCACGCTTTTGACCACTTAGCGAGATCCGTCTTTCACATGGTAAATCTATGCTAGGTTCTGAAATACACCGCAGCGATGACGCGTACAGCGTGATAGGCAAATGGCTACGTGTCAGCTAAAGCTATTTCTAATAATTAAATCGCATTTTGGAACCAATAAGCGGAACCGTAATATTTATTTTAAAGCTACCCGGTTCTTGACATTTTGTTTTCGGTTCCAACTTGGAACCGAGTTTCGGTGCCCAAACCTACAGTTTGTTACCTGCCTGTTCTGTATGTGCACTTTAAAAAAATCCTGTGGCTATGTAAATGGGAACATAATATGATGCAGACTGCCCCACACTATCAAAGCAATGGCAATGTGTGTCCAATTGTGTGAGCGGAGCTTCTAAGGGAGCACCATATGGCATTGAAGGAAGAGGTGTTTTTGTTTTGATCTTTCTCCAGCAGCGATGCTGGATAAAGACTCTCCCTTTTAAGGGTCGTAATAATTGCTCTGAAGAAATTCCCATCCAGGAGCCAGCGTATATAGATCCAGTTGATGTAGTTAACAAACTCTGGACCTCTGACAACCAAAATCTATTTTTTACCACAATCCTCAAAACCTCAGTGCATTGATGCCCCCCCCTTTCCTTCCACTGGGCCCTCAGGCCTTGAGCCTAGTGCTCTCTTCTTTATCCATTCTCCTCTCTCTACTTAATTAACCCATTGATCAGGCCCACTCATAAATTAGCCCTCTGGGAAGGGCTTTCATATAGAGCGCTCCTTCCACTTTAAGCCCTCTCTTCTAGCGTTTGGCATTGTTTACCAAATTGGCATCGGACGATAGCCTATATCTACAGTTAAATATCGGGATGGATAATGCCATCGCTCAACAATGTGATGTCTGTCAGCAGGGTCCGAAATTAATTATTTGTGCCAAGGTGGCTGGTAGATCAAAAAAACAGCCCGCCAAGCATTTTTCAGTCAAAATAATGACTGCAGAGCAAGCTGGAACACGCTCCCCCACCTCTCAGATTAGGACCGGCACCTATTTGATTGGATCCGGCACCTAATTTAGTGTCAAACACGAATTAACACGAGGCAGCCATGACTGCAGCATCAGCAACAAAGTAGGCTTTAAAAGACCCTTTCCATGGAAACCAAGTATTTCTAGTTGTTTTTGGAATTAGCAATGTTGATGTGACACAGAGAAGTAGTAAGCCTTTCAAAGTGGACTGTTAGCCTCATGGTCTGTATTGGTTAAAAAAGGGAGAGGGGCGGGGAAACAGGCAAATGAGAGAAACGTGTATATGTTGTGTAGATCACTGCACTTGTTTGGTATCGCCCCAATGAGGATATGGCCAGCTACGTAGTATCAGCGAAATATGCAAGGCAAGGAACTGATGTTGATCGCCAGTACACAAACTCTAAGTAAAAGGTTAATGTTCAACATTTGCAGATGCCCAAATCTGTAAATCAATTTTTTGATACAGTAACAGCAGGCTACCATAGCATAAACAAGTTGAGTCTGCAGGACAGACATATTATCAAGATTATATTATCAAGAGTGATGTGCACATCAATAACTACATTAGAATAGTATCAGGCTATTGTTCACAAACCTTAAATGGATTAGAAATAGGCTGCTTAAATAATGTTGTGTGGATTTAACCAAACATTGCTCATTGATAAAGGCACTCGTGTGTCGTACAGAAATTGTATCCCGTCAGAAACAGGTTGACTTTGTTTAATTTGAAGGTTTCTTGTTTAACCAAATAGTTTATCACTTTGTGTTGTTGCTAGCAGCTAGCCACCTATCTATCATAGTCCTGTAGCGGCAAGAACGGCTGCAGTTTTGTGCTATGTAACCCTTCATTCATTAATTAATATGAGCTTATGGGTACATGGCTGTTTAGCGGGCAAGGATGGCTGCAATGTTGTGCTATGATATAATTTAACCTTCATTCATGAAATAATGTGCTTAGTAAATACATGGCTGGTTATCAAAACGTTGCACCGTTCCTACACAGGGCTGTGTGACGTCCTGTGATGTTGACACAAACAACATGAACTACATTCTGCCGCCTGTATCCTTTGATGTAATCTGGACGGCAAGGCGTAATTCATGCGCAATATTACCACCTTGAAAACACTGCTGAAATTAAACTATACAGTATGTGGGTTAAAACCCATAAAACTATGTTCAAACCGCGTTTGAGTAGCCTGCACCGGTAATAGCAGTAAAGCAGTCGTAGCCTCATGTCCAAAAAAACAACTAAATTGCAACAATTATTACAAAAGGATGCATAACTGCGTGAGGTCAGTGAAAAGCAAGGAAAATGAGGCAGGTGTTTTGTAGGCTGTTTTGGATAAAATAAACAGTAAGGTAAGCACCATTTTTGTTGAATTATCTGCTGTGTAGTGTTAATGGCGGTGAAGATAAATATGGCGATCATGGTGGTTAATGAATCAGGCAATGTCATGATTTATCTCACCGTTTTTGGTTTTGTCAAATTGTTGCTGTAAGCCGCATTGCTACTGAAAGCAAGTGGGCGTTTGTGCTGTGGTCTGGAGAGGAGGACTGCATTTGGAAATCTTGCGGGCGTATTTAACTTTGCTGCGGGCATGAGTGTGTGGCATAGGGTAGTCCTATAACACGTTGTGCTCTGTCTCAAGGCAGGGGAGCCTGTGAATTGACGGAGACACGTGATTGGTCATCTTTGTCTTGGACTGTCTTTCCCTTGCACTGAGCATGGAGGTAATACGCACAGGTTTTCTACACGCAGTTGGGGAAGATCGTTTATAAATAATATCAGACTTTTCCGTTAACATAATTGCACAAAGGCCATAGTGCGGTTTCAATTGAAATATGATTAATTCCATGCAGCCATACTTCAACAATAAGCCAAATTGAAAACATTGCATCCTCTCAAACCATATGAATGACAGGTCGGCTCAATTAGGCTATCCTAAGGTTGCTAGGACCAGAAATATCATTATAACTAAGTACTGCAACATTACATAGTTACTATTATATTAGTAATTGTGATATTATTACGGTTTTGGAAATAGTAATTAGTTACACTACTAGTTACTAAAAAAAGTTATAATATTACAGTAACTGCCCAACATTGATCGGGAATAAGTGTGTGTGTGTGTTGGTGGATGGGTGGGGGGTATTAATGTGGGTTGTTGTTGGGGACTGAAGTTAAATCGTTTTGAGTTAACTATAGCCTACCCTAAATAACAGCAAGAAAAATGTAACATTATGCACATTCATATTGGGGTCTTACAGACCCTGAACAGAACATGAAGATTAAGTCTTGCCATCTTTTAATTCATCTGAGGTCCTTTTTGTTTTACCTACAGCATTTACGTTATCACAGATACTCTCCCTGATGTTTTTTTTTTACATTCATGTCCTTGCTGTAGCTCACCATCAATATGTTTATTTGTCTCTTCCACCAACACCTCTAATTCCAGTTTATCTAATTTGCGTTTTGCTCTTACAGTCAGACTGCTTCGCGTCCCGACTCTCCACTGCTTGAAACCAATAAAACACGCTAACTTCTAATTTAAATACTGCCGCATGCGTAGTGTTTGCACCGCTTGTCATTTATGCAATAATTCTTAATCACCCGTAATATGTACTAACATTACACATGCAATACGTTCAATGCCCACTTTAACTTGAACTAGAATGTTAGTAAATCCGGCCCTAAGTGTTTTTCTGTTCAGATTCATGAAGCTGTTGCATTCGAGTTAAAAACAGGAGCATTCTCTTATTCAAGGTTGATGTGCCAGTTCTGTCAGGAAGACAGGAACCATCATCTTTTGTTACCTTCTGTATCACGTAAATGAGTGCAAGTTGTTATGGGGGTAAAATAATTGTGACAATATCCTGATCTCAATTCTAAGCAAGAATATTGTGATTCTCATTTTATCCAGAATCGTGCAGCCCTAACCATATGTCGTCTTCTGGGGGACTATATTTCAGGTTAACTATAATGCTGATTCAAAAGGATCAGCGGTAAAAGCAGTAAAACAATTGGTGGGTGGGTTTGGGGCAGATGCGAAGGTTAGAGCAGGTCAGCGTTGAACTTGTACAACTCCTCAACTCATTAGCTGCGCAGAGCTCAACCCCAAATGTGTCCAACCACTTACCTCCTCTCTGTCACACCGTCTCTCTCTCAGTCTCTAACATGCTCGCTGAAGCAGTGTCGGGTGGCTGCTCAGACTCGGCCAATTAGGGATTAGGAGGGGATCGTTACGAAGCAAGAGAGCCTTCCCCACAGCCCATGCATTGCTCAGGGGTTTTAATTCAGACCTGCCTTCCCCCACCCATGCCTGACACCTAGGCTCAGCCACCCCCGCCAATTGACCCTCCACTTCCCCGCATCCACCTCAACTGGAGCACCTCTGTGGCATTGTTCCCCTGCAGACAACAACAGGCAGCCTGGCGTTTTGCTCTCTCACTTCACCGCCCAACCCTCCTAGGCTGTTCCACCCTCCCCTCGTACACTTCTTTTCCCAGTGTCCCTCCATCCGTGACCCCTTCCGCCCTCACTCAAAACCTTCATTCTGGGCCCTAATGGAGCGGACAGGAGTGCTAAACGGGTCAGAACTTGGCACGTGTCGGCCACGGCCCACCCCCGGCCTGGGTTGGGTAGGTGGGCCGGAGGGTTCATTTCAAGGCTGACACACTCAATCCGTGTGCAGAGATCCGTGGCTAACATCACTGCCTCAACTCTGACCGTTTATCTGAAGCGGATATGGAAGAATACAACAGCCAAACAGCACAATGTGACAGATTAGAAATGTGGAAAAGGGACAATTTAACTAAAAAGGAATTGACAAGGTTGGTGGCGGCAGAACTAGTGTATGATACTGTCTCTCCCAGCCTGCACGTTATTGAAGGAAACCTACATGAGTTATTGCCAATCCCCCGAGGCCTCGGAGAGTGATCTACAAATAAAAGCAGCGGCATCGTCGAGATTGAAAGATTCAGAAAGGCCAGGGGCTGTGGGGGGGGAGCTGCATGCCCAGAGGATGCTGGATGAATTCATAGCTAACGGCGATAGCCTGCTGTTGCTAAGGCTTAAAGGAAGAAGACTGCATTTGATTTCAGTGACTTGTTTATCTCGACAGAGCCTACTCACACAGCGTAGACGCCACGGGATTTCAAATGACTGACATTCTACACCTCTGCTCCATTTCCTGTAGTGGTTGTTGAAAATGGAAATGAAAATGTGCCTTATTTTGACCGTGTCCTCATATTTCATAGAAGAATCAAGCGGGGCACATTGGACGGTGTGCAGAAAATGTCCCAGTGCCCCCCTTCCCCCTTTCTGCATCTTTATTTCCACGGGCATTGTGTTACCATGGCACTTGTCACCTGCTGTTCTATGTTGTTGGGAGGGGTGGGGGTGGGGGAACACTGTCCATCATAAGAGCTCTGGCCGTTGCAACCTCAGGATTTTGGCAGGATATACACATGCAATAAATAAAATACACACAGTCTTGTTAATGTAGCCCACAGGCACGTTTCACTGGAGATGACACCACGGTGGACGCAGGCAGTTAGTTTTCCAGAAGATGCCAATCCGCACCTTTCAGCTGTATAGCTGTAGTGTCAACGGTCTGTCATAAACAGGTTCACCTAATGGCATGAGTTGAGCTAAACATTAAGGGCCTCCTGTACGTACGTTAGCAAGCACAGTGAAAAAGCAAGCACAGCCAGAACGCAGATAGGGCACGCTGTGCCATCACATTTACTGTCGAATATACCAAACTTGCGATTGATTGCGTGACCAGCGCTTTGCACCGCCCTCTAAACTTGGAAGACATGGCGAGTAGCCTGTTCAAGCCTTTATCCGTAAGTTGACGCGCCCGAAAGGAATGGAACAGCCGACACTCAGAAAATGATAATGAAAACAGGTTTAATGCACATAGACCTATTCATAAATACCCTACTTGTCCATATGTATTGTCAACCCTAGAGATAACAGGGATGTAATTCTACAGTCAAAATAATTATGTATGGGCGACTATAACATTTAAATTAACGTAGCATGGAAGTGGAAGAATAATTTATTTTTTACAGCGCACGTGATCAAGTACATCTCTTTGGCCTGCGTCTTCGTCTTGCTCAGATGATTGCTGCCATTGCTTCCCCAGTTCAAAGAAATGCACTGGATACCACCTGCTTTTCAGAGGCAGAGGATTTGAACTGCACAAGCAACGCTATCCATAGCGGTTTTCATACATTCAACGGAATAGGTAATCACACTCTCCTTACGCATCTCCTAGGGCTAGTGAATAAGAAAGCACAACTTGCGACGACATTACGCCTAAAACGGGCGCTAACATGTTAGCACATGAGTGTTCTTATTGAAGGGAAGCTTTCTTTAGAACATGCGTGGAACGCTGCTTCAGATAGAGAAGAATGAGGACATGGTTCAGGTTATTCCCTAGGGCTACATGGGCTGAGATGAGATGAACATACCTATTGGTTTCTGTAATGAAGCCGTTTTCATGCAAGGCAGTATGCCATTAATTACGGCACACTCAAGTGTGGCATTCTATTTTTTCAACAGATGAAAACATCATATTCCATTAACAAACATATGCAAATAATCCATTATTTAGATAACGAGGAGGACGGACAACATCCTTGAGGTATACAAATATTTACCAGGACACAGGGCACGGTACGTTCCCGCCCATTTACTGCATTTGTTGTTATCATCCATGTACAGTAAGCCCTGTTTCCATGGAGCTACTAGGAATATTCAATTTGCTCATGAGATATAATTATGATCAACATGAGGACCTGGATATATGAGCTGTGCACATTTAAATGCACTGCACTGCACCAACCCATGTGAGCATTTGCACAAAATCAACTAATGCCTATTGCATACAAATGCATGAAGCATGACATCATGCACTGGCTGCATGTAATAAACCCAGTTACGTATAATAGTACACACACACACACACACACACACACATACACACACACACACACACACAGTGCCAGATACCACACATGAATCCACACATTAGCTTTCATCTTCATAGCTTATTATAAGTGATAGAGTCGAGTGTCTCGTCCATTTATCGCTCTGTGGCACAAATGTCACATCAATGACAGACCCTTTTAGTGAGACACGCTGTCAAGTTCATAAGCATCACAGCTTAACGCCGCCGTCAAAGATAATAGTCTCCTAGGAAAAGGTCGCCCCAAGAAGCGCTCTCTATCGCGGCCCGTGACGGACAGAAGCTGTACCTGTCGTGAGAAGAGGACATGCGACAGCGCCACTGGCCACATGTCCTGTACATCAACACACAATTATCTGGCACAATCGGCACCCGTCTGTTGCGTTTCCTCGCCAGTACACACTGGGCGCTCTAAACAGGTCGTCGTCGCACAGCGTGGTCAACGCAACACATCAGTGCTGCGTTGACTTGCCCGCCCATGTTACCACATGTTTTGCTCTGGCGTGAATAATGTGTGTGTGTGTGTGATAGGCTTCTCAGAGACAAACACACATGGCTATGTGGTGATAAGCTCTTATTTACGTCCATGCTCATTCTGTCATTCTCTTCAGCGTAGTGCACCAGCGGGCGACAAATATCCCGCTGTGTTTATCTCAGTGTATATGCCACACGGACATGTCTGGCCACACGCACGCCTGGGCCGATAAGGGACTAAATCAACGCCCACGGTGGCACACAGGTGTGCTCGTGTGTGTGTGTGTGTGTGTGTGTGTGTATGAGAGAACGCACGCGTGATGCAGAGATTAGGGCCCTATTTGGGTGATAAGGACGGCTTTTAAGAGAGCGATGTGCCACCAGCACGGTACTGGCGCTCCTATGTGAAAGGATTACCCCCATTACTGCTAGAGAGAGGCATCAGCACTCTGCCACTCACCTCAGGGAACGAGAGAGAGAGAGAGAGAGAGAGAGAGAGAGAGGGGGGGGGGGAGAGAGAATGGCCTATGGCATTAAAGAGAGTGTATTGCTGGGGGTGGGGAATGGGGTGAGGTCTGAGGCACAATGCCTCACAATACAGTGGGAAGGTATTGTGCAGGCAGGAACAGAAATAGATGTGAGCAACAGAGGGAAGCCAAGACAGGACATTACAGCATCTTGGTGTTTGTGCGTGTGTGCGTGTCAGTTGATGGGGGTCACGTGGACAACCAGATTAAAGCCAACACCAAATAGGAGAAAATAGATAGAGTGCATTAGGGAACACAGCCATGGATGTAACAATGAAATGAGGGGCCATAGGAGCACCGAGTAGGGCCACATCTTCTACTAAAAAGGAGAAAGGTGCTTGATGGAAGCCTAATTGGTTGAAGGTTATATTCAACCCATTAGATGCAATGTTTCATTTTACATTGACTCCACCCTCTTGCTACTGTTTGACTAGCCAACGAGAAAGAAGCTAGCTGACCATATAATTCATTACCAGAGTGATTATGATGTTTGTACACAGAGGGGTTTATAAGGAGGGTATACATACTGCAGCCGTGGAGCTCACACGATTAGAATGGCTTCAGGGGCCTAGCGTCTGCATTAGCAGCTGGAAGGATGAAGGACCAGAGATGGAGCAATGGAGGGACAGACAGAAAGGATGCTGGTCAGGGAGGGAAGACGCACCAAAAAGCTTGTTAAATGGAGGAGATGCTACTCTGTCAACCTCTTTCCCTGCTGTGTGAATTAATGCTTGCTCTCTCCCTCTTAGTGTCTCTCTCTCTCTCTCTCTCTCTCTCTCTCCCTCTCTCTCACACACGCAAGAATAGGCTTTGAACCTGTATCGATTCAATCGGGGGCTTGTCTCATCCTGATGTTGTTTACAAGTTCGGTGTACGGCCTCTCACCTCCCACACACACACACACACACACACACACACAATGGTTTACAAACTGTCTGCAACAGCACAGGCCTTGGGTATGACATACACAGGCTTGAATCAAGTCTGTTTAAGCAATAAAGCAAAGCCTGACTAGTGGAGCAGTCGTTCTGTCAAAACGAACACTGACAGGACTATGTCATTATTTGGACACTTTGTGTGCACAGAATTCACACTAGAATGTTGCGTATGAAAGAAACACAAAGTGCATGCGCACAAAAACATTCACATTTATAAAACTGCACACGCACATCATACGCCGGTTTTCCTTTATAAATCACAACCCACTTGAAATCTAGCGTACGTGAACGAGCATCTTGTCCCAACCAATTAACGCCCACAGTTGCCTATACATGGTCACTGAAACTCCCTCAATAAATATGAATTGATGGCTGCAATGACGGCAAAGCCCAACAGAAACCCCACAATAATAAACCCAATCAGTATAGATACGTGGTTAGTGGGGATAATTATGGACACTGATCTAAAATGGCTTTGACAATTCTCTTCTATCCACTTCCATCTACCAACAAAAGGCACAAAGACGGATATTGTGTAGGAAAGATAGTCGAAAGTTGCACGTAACAGTGATCCCCAATAGGCGGCCGCAATAGCAAAATGTCTGTCCTAGTCTTTACCAAACCTTTATTTTATCAGGAAAGAAGATTTAAAAAATAATTTTCAAGAGCGTCCTCGGAGTTACTTTACAATTCATGCTAATATCAAATATATTCTACATTATACTTACTTATAAAACACTTTTGATTCACTTTATTTCTGTCTATTGATAGATCTGCTACAGTAATACATTTACATTTCCGGCATTTGGCAGAAGTTTTATCCAAAGCGACTTACATGTAGTACATTTGCCAGTAGCTGGACAGGTCATATACCAGCACTATTAAGCAAACATTATTCTAATAGAACAAATGCAGCATAATGTCATTATACCTATTACCACGTAATCAACTATATAAAATGCAATAGGTAATGGCCTAGTTAATAAAGTGCAGTAGGTAATGGCCTAGCTAATAGATGCCTGTTTATCCACAGTGGCACTATTCAAAACCAAGATGACAGCATACTTACAGTTATTGATATTATTAGGTAATTCGTTTTCCAGTAAATCACAATTTAATATTGAATTATTCATTCACAATTTGCTAAATTTGAGTAATTAATGATAATCAATATATAATGAATGCCCTGCATTTGAAAGTGTTTTTCTAATGTGATAGTTTGGTGTGCTAATGCTCTGATAAACAAAGTTTGCATGTAATGGATCAATCTGTCGTTGAGATGCTAATCTGCAGCGCTGTTGAGGAGTATTGGAGAGACATAAAGTTGGCTCAAACCAAACCTGGAAGCCTTTCCCAGCACCAGGAGGTGTGCCTTGCTGTGTCATCACAGCTGATGGTGCCAGGGGTAAAAAGGGATCACAGGGTCCAGACAGAGCCTCAGGAAAAGCGTTGCTGGCATTTTGTTTGAGTGGCAACACCCTTAAAATAACACATGCTACTAAAATTAATTCAAAAAAGTACTTTACACTAACTGTCAGATTAGATTTAGTGAACATAGAGGCAGTGGTTGGTTTTGACAGTAGCAACCATCATCCATTTAGACTGTTGCATTTGGAAATGGAATTGAACATTATAGTAGTATTGTATGAGAAAATAGAACAATGGAAATTGTGACATAATTAATCATCAAATGAAATGGCAAGTAGCGATTATGCGCTCACAA
The DNA here is from genome assembly GCA_026546735.1 of Forbesichthys agassizii. Lineage (NCBI taxonomy): Eukaryota > Metazoa > Chordata > Actinopteri > Percopsiformes > Amblyopsidae > Forbesichthys > Forbesichthys agassizii. The sequence continues at coordinate 2,601 of JAODLL010001062.1, read as the reverse complement.
TAAAAATCTGGAATAAATAATATTGTAATTTTAAGCACCAAACATGGACCAAATTTCAGAGCTGATATCATTATATTTTATTTTTAGACTGTATAAATACTTTAGAATCTACCTGTCCTCTAGCAGTTTGTCAACAGTTGCATTTCTTTCATGCCATCAGTTGTTAAAGGCAGGGTCATTCTTCCGCTGTTGCCATGGCTAACATGCATCACATCCAGCCGACCAGTTCCACAGGCAGACTTGTGGAGGCTCTCCCTCCCCACAATGCTGTGCAGCAGTGATTTGACACAGAGAAGCCATGTCTGACTGCTCTACGTTGGTTAGTTAGCGGCCATGCTGGGCCATCTGCTGGGCCTGCACGGGTCACAGCTCAGGCCATGGGATGACAGCAAGAGGGAGTAAAAGCACGTGGCAGATGTCAGACCAGCAGATGACAAGCCAGCCTGAGCCCTGCCACGCATGCACACACACACACACACACACACACACACACACACACACACACACGTGGGAACCAAGGCAAGGAAAGTTCACCGCTCACATTGAAACAGACACACACACACACACGCACACATGTTGTCAAACAAATGACAGTACTATTTTCCCTCCATTTGCCTTCACAAAAAGCTTAATTAATCTCCCAGTTATCCCTCCCAGTCGCAACACGTCAGCAAGACGAGTCAGTCATTAGCCTGGAGGCCAGAGCGAGGGGCGGGGCCAACGTAGGTCGATAGGGAGTTGAAGATGCTGCCAGATGATTGGCCGAATGCCTGTGAAGACATTGGACAATGGGGCCCTGACAATTAGTCTCATTACATGTGCCAGTCAGGGGATCAATTAGGCCATCTAGGGGCCTCTGTGTGCACCGTCCCCAGGGATACAGTGGGTTCAGATGTGATGTGAAGGTGCCAGCTAGTGATTGACTGGACAATGGAGAAAGTAATTCTAAACTAGAGTGGAGTGTCACACATAATTGTAACTCTATTTGTCCTGCTCAGGATGCCCGGGGACCAGCACCACCTCCCAATGCCAGTGCCTTGGTAAAGGGCAATGGGAGGAATATGAACAATTTTATTTAGATGATGCTTCCAATGAGTACAATTCCCAGTATTACAAGGAGCCCATGACCTTCCATCTGGGTGTCAGCCACATGCATTGGTGTCGGGGAACCACATCATCCAGAGGAAACCCAAGACAACATTTGGGAGAACACATAGAACACCCATTTATTCTCAGCCTCCCTGAACAAGTTAGATCTCTCCTCTAAATCTATAAGACTGACAGATTATGTGATCTGTTGAGACTTGTGAGGACCGCTAGACTGACAAGCGTGAGTAAACAGCAAACCATCTGACTTTCATTTTGTGAATGATTGCTGAATCAAACAGAGGGAATTGGTAGAGACTGTGGACTGAATGTCACCACTGACAGATGCAGAACTGTGCCTGCACCAAAAATGATGGCTTGCACAATTGTCCCTTTATTTTCGCTATACTGTATCTAAAAACAGTAAGCAAAAGTCTTCCTCATCCCCATCTTTAACAAATACTTTACTGAGTTATCGCAGCAGCGGCTGCTTCATGTCATAGTGACCTTCATCTGTTGTCATGCAGGTAGCATTATAGTGAATATTAATGATCAGAGTTTAAGAAACAGTTAAAAGGCTGGGTTAGTTATTTTTGAACGCTTGCTAACCTCGAGCTCAAGTCAAAACAATATCCCTCCACAGCGCCTCACCACATATTGAAACCCATTGAAACCCATTTCAACGTTGTTTATGTTCCTATTTTTGGAGACAGGGCTGTGTAGATGTACCAGATAATTTTTTAAGCACACACAGAGAACGGTAAGCTAGCGAAATGCGAGAAGGTATTTGGTGAATTTGACAAGGTGTATTAGCTTACAATTAGCCTGCAATAGCTGACTATACCGTTAATTACCTTTTCGTTTTACTTAATATAACTAATGTACTATAATATATTACTGTAACTAACTTAAGCAATATATCTAACATAAAATAGACATAGAATCTTGTAATTACCCCACAGAAGTACTGTAGGTACTGTATTAGAGTGTCAGGAGAATAGTACAGTAGAACAATAGCAGAAAACATTCGCCATGTCATTCGCAATTTTTCCAGATTTAAAATGTTCCAGAAAAGTCCACGTCTGTGTGCTTGTATTTGTTAACGAGAGATGAGTCAAAGATTGGCCACAGGTGTGACGTGAGAAACAAAGAGAGCGAGCACACGCCAAGTGAGAGAGTGAGCAGCTAGACAAGACAAGGTCAAGCTTGTAGTAGTGTGATTAGTAGAGATGGGCATTTTCACACATGTTCAGTACTCAAAGTGAAAAGTTAATTAGTTGAGATGAGACTATTAATCAACACAATAAACAACACATACAACACGTGCCATTTCAGCTATGTGTATTCATTCAAATTTTCATGTTGGTTGTTAGTGGCCCTCTATGTGCAGAGTTTCAGCTAAAGTAATGTACAGTATACATAAACCTGGTATGACTATGTCAATCAATCAATCAATCAATCAATCAATCAATCAATCTTTATTTATATAGCACTTTTCATACAAATTCATGTAAC
>JAODLL010001061.1:0-13484 GCA_026546735.1 Forbesichthys agassizii | reverse complement strand
AGTACAATTCACCTTTCTGTTTTAAACGTAAAGTTTTGAGGCTTCTAGGCATGCTACCCTTTATTGTAAACATGCTCTGAGACCAGTACTAACCAGTAACCACTAAAACATTACTGTTATGCTAGGACACAACAGCTCTATGAATCTAATGCATGTGAACAGATGTACATTTGTTTTTCCTTGAATGGACATTTGTGTATGCACAGTATACACACATTTGTACATCTACGGTATCTGCATGTTTGTATGCCAGTGTTACAGTGCTTATTTTATTGTATTATGTTTTACTTTAAAACCCAACTAAATGTATCAAAGCCTGCTGATATTAACCCTTTGATGGGTCTCTTTGCTCTACAGGTCATTTCCTTGGCAACAACACGGTGATTGACGTGCTGCAACGCCAAGGCTACGAGGTGGAGCACACCCCCGCTGGGCAGCCTATTAGCAGGTAAACACTAATGGCCTGCCACACACACATTCCCTCTCTCGCTCTCTCCCCCTTTCCCTTGACGTTTCATGTTCCCTCCCTCCTTTTGTGTTTCAGTCAGTTGGTTCTGGAAGTGGTGTTTTCAGTGTGACAGGAAGGATTGTGGCTATGCTGTGGTCTTAGCTATTGCTTGGGATGTATTGCTGTGATACACAAGTGAAGCTGCAAATAAATCAGAACAACAATGCTTCTTTTGGGGGGGGGGGGGGGGGGCAGGGAGCGGCAGGGGAGGGGCGCTTCAGTACTTCACAGTACAGTTCCATAATCTTTCAAAGCAATGTTAAATGTTAGCTGCTTGAGAACATCTCAAGGCTACCTGTGGTTTGTAATGCCGCATACATGGGCAGAAGCCACACGTGCAGGACAGTGTAATCCAACATGGAGCCTGTTGAGGGAGGGAGAGAGATTTAGAACGTGCAGGAGTGAAATAGCCTAAGCCACAGGAAAGAGCCGAGGATCAAGTGCTCCTGAACACATTCTGCTTTGATCGTGCCCGGGGTCAAATGAAAACATGTTATGTGTACACATGCTAAGGCTGCACGATGTGGTACGATTAATGAACGATTATTTAGCCGAGTTCTCTTTTTGCTTCCATGCACCTGACTGGAGGGGGTGGAGTGAACAATATAAATAGTTATTTATTTTGTAGAAACTATTTGCAAAAGCAGGATAACTTAGTTTTGCTAGCAAATGGCTAAACCAATAAAGCTACATGTAGTCATAATTATTAGCTTAAAGTAAAATTTTGAGTAATGTAATGTGTTATTACCCTGGAGTACGTAACGAATCATTCGGTTGTATCCGGCTGTATCATGCAGTTGGAATTGGTGAGCGCTTCCTTCTGTTTATGCCTACTCCACCAACCAAATGTAGGCATTTCGGTCTGATATTTCAGAACCATTACCGAATTCCAGTAATTGTCTTTACTTAGGGGTGTCTCATTGAAATAGATTACTTTAAATCGCTAGCCTACATGTTGGTGCAAAATGTAACAACTATGGCGGCTTCGCCAGTAATAATGTCTTTGGACGGAAGAAGAAAGCTATCTAGAAAGCTGTAGAAGACCTACGAGACGTAGATATATTAACAGCAGGTGTTAGAAACACTAAATTGTTTTATAGTAAGTTATCTGTCACGCATACAAGTCTGTTTTGCTCTGATATTATATGACGCATGCCACCGGAGCTGCAGTGTTCTGTGCCAGTGACGTGAAGTTAAGGTTCGATTTAGGTCTGTACAGCAGCGTTTTCTCAGTAGATATTACTTGTTTATTGCAATTCAAGGTTTATTGCTGTGCCTGCGGGATTGTTACGATTTCAAGATGGGTTTCCCGGGTCCAAACAAATAGGCATATCTGTAAAACATGTGTTCCCCTATTTCCGATTAACTTGATCAAACTGGATTTTTATTAAATCCAAAAAACAACCTGGAAAATTACATCTGTTAGAGTTTCAGAATTTCCGTTTTGATTACTTTTCGATAATCGTCCAGCCCTAACAAAATACACAAACATACATTGCATAAAAGTACATTTATAACAAAAATAAATGTATACATAAATATTGATATGAGGGAAACTCACATCAAATGCACGTCAGAGGCAAAAAACAGTACAACTTTTTAAAAAAAAGCAAAGTTTACAATAGGCAGCAAAATATTAGGCGGAAGAAAGGGGGTGAGGGAGAGCACCAACAGTATTGCGTTCTGAGTTGTTGCGCGTTGCGACTTCATCTGAAAACATGCGTCTGTATTATTGGTATACCCATATTTTATCACTTAAACCGGTGTAGGGTTACATCCCCAGACACATTTCACAGTGAAACCGCTTCCCGACAGCCATGACTGGGGTATTTATTTTTTTGTGTCGCTCCGTTTTCACCCTGGATTTCAAATGGAAATCATTTTCCAAGTAAGCGCAACTCTTTAGTTGGTCTAATTTCATCTCGGAGACCCAAAACAGATGTCCAAGGCCTGCTGCCACCCCTGTAAGAAACGCGTTGTCTGCAAATAATCAAGCGTTGCACCCAGCAATTATCCTTTCATTTATTTCTGCCGTTTTATGAAGACTCAGTTTCTCCATAGCTCGTTGAAGATGAATATTGTGTCGTCACCTCATTATTAAATTAGTCTTAGCATTCCTCATTTGCTTCTGGTGGCTGATTTACACCATATTTGAAGCCAGCGAGAAAGCTAGTGTATGAGTGTGAGTCATGAAAAGGGCTTCTCTTGTTATGCACTAGAAAAATATTATTTCTACTGGATGTCACTATTGATTGTCATTACCCATTAGCTTTACATCACCTTTACACTGTGCTATTATGAAGATAATGGAATTTCTTTAAATAGACATGCCTGAGGTGTACTGCTTCAACACCTCACTGTACAGTATTATTCACGTGTCAACATGGTAATCACAACTGTAAAACTGTATGAGACAGGCAGCACTTTACAGTTCATTTTTACATATCAATTACACATCCATTTACAGGCATGTGTTACAGATGTTTCCTTCACAAGGTCTCCTGGGTTCCTTGTGTGCTCTAAAGAACCACAGTATCAGAGTGTAGTGTTAAGTGTGACATGCATGCCCATTGGGTGGATTTAATTGAAGACCTTAATGGACATGGCCCTTTATGGCTATACCAGATTTAAATCAAATGTGTGTGTGTGTGTGTGTGTGTGTGTGTGTGTGTGTGTCTATGTGCGAAAGAGAAAAAACACTATATTTGTGAATGTGTGTAATTGTTTGTGCATTATTAATGCCTGTTGCCGCATGACAAATTTTGTTGTCAACAAATAGCCAACCCCTTCTGATGACTAATATAACAATCTCACATAAAATATAATGATTGGCTTCAGACCTTAGTTTTTCTTGTGAGGTGAAGCAGGATTTTTTAAAAGATATTAGAGATATCCAAATTCCCCAACCGTTTGTGAAGCCTGGATATCGTCTACTTTTTTACTTTTTTAACATGTCAAACAGGGTCAACTAAGGCTTAAAGTTAAACATCTCTTGTAGTATTTTTTACATTTATTTAGCCGGTTCCGCCATAGAGGTTGAGACCCATCTCAAATTAGTCTGTAGCTTTCCGTCGACCACCCCAGTGGTGTTTTAGTGAAGGCCAAGTGAAGCAGAACTCAGACCTCCAGCTGTGAATCCTAGCGGGGTTTGCCATGTGGGTGTCTATCTCTAAGTGAAGATCTGTGCGTGCGTGCGTGCGTGCGTGCGTGTGCGTGTGCGTGTGTGTGTGTGGGTGTGATATTATGAGCCAAGGTGATGTGATTTCAGCCCCACAAATTTCTGCCTGTTTCTCCATGCGCACACAGACATGCAAGTATATACTAGGATAGGTAGTCGATTGTGGTTGCAAACAGCCTCTTTTTAAAAGTCAGCGATTGTGAGTTCATCCTCTGTCAAATTCAGTGAGTATTTATTCACGGCCTGTGTGGGCTGTGTTTCTACAGCCCACACCACACCACACAACAATGTCCCAGCATTGGCAATGTGTTTCCAATGTGTGGGGCGGAGCTTCTGAGGGATCACCCTATGGCATCGAAGGAAGAGGCGTTTTTCTTTTCTCCAGCATCCCTGACTACCTTTTTAAATGCACTGAATAACGAGTGGATGTGATTGTCATGATGAACCAATAACTGAGCGGCATGACGATCCCATTGTCTGTTCTCCTGCCTCTCCCAGGAGGTCCCGGCCCTCCTTCCCAGATAGGGAGGGCCTCTCCCCTTGGAGCGAAGACGGCGCCCCTCCGCCCCTGGAGCCGTTCCTCCACGAGCTGCCCGACCACGAGGAGGACGAACGGGGACACCTGCCTGGGGAGGAGCCCCTGCCCCACATGCTCCTGCCCTCCGGCAGCCTGGAGCTGCTGGAGAAGGCAGAGAGGAGGATGATGAAGAAGAGGAGGAGGAACAAGCAGAAGAAGCAGCGGCACCGCCATTTCAATGATCTGTGGGTCCGGATCGAAGACAGGTGAGGAGGGAGTCTTCTTCTGGTCTGGTCTGGTCTATTATGGTCTGGTCTGGTCTGGTTGATCTGATATGGTCTGGTCTGACATGATCTATTATGGTCTGGTTGATCTGATATGGTCTGGTCTGACATGATCTATTATGGTATAGTCTGATCTGGTCTGGTCTGATCTGATATGGTCTGGTCTGACATGATCTATTATGGTCTGGTTGATCTGATATGGTCTGGGCTGATCTGGTTTAATATGGAAAAATCTACTTAAGTATTTGTAGTTGGTTACTTCCCACCTCTGCTTACGGTAACCGAAGACACGGCAGAAAACATCGTGGAAACGCACGCACAGAAAGATTACATTAAAGCTGAGAGGCAGATGACCCCAGGTCATCGAGACATTCAAATGAACTAATTAGACATTGCCCTGCGTGTCCACTTGAAACACTACAGGGAAAGTGAGAGGGCAGAGATGACTTGAAGAAAATGAGCGGGCAATGAATTCATTTTTAGTACGGTGAAATGGGGAAGAAGGGGGACGGGGGGGGGGGAAGCCGAGAGGTTAGAGTGGGAGGAAACAGGCCGTAACTGAAGCTGAACTGACTCTAGCATTCAAGTGACATTACCTGGTGTCACGCTGCAGGCTATGACAGTATCGCATCACAAGACTCTTTTTTTAGAGTGTCCGCACATGTGCGTGTGTTCACATGAACACATTCTCTCCAGCATGGTATGGGCCCTGACTGGTTTCCATCTTGGTATAAGTGTCACTGGTCTGGGAAATCCTAGCCAGCATCCGGTTTGACTGTCATGGTAGCTCTAGGCAGGGGACTAACCAGCCAAGAAAACAAGCTCACCTTTCAGAATAAAGAAGGAAAAAAGGAGGGAAAAAAATGTACTTACTCTCAGGGTGTGGTTTGTTGTGTTGTGTTGTAACCACAGGCAGATAAGCTTTATTGTGTTTCTTGATTTACAGCTAGGGATGTGCGATATGACCAAAATCTTATATGCCGATATAGGACATTTTTTGTGCTGGGCAACGAGTATAATTTTTTATATCGTCTACAGCGTTTTGCTTTACTAACGTGACCATAACCCATAGACCGCATAGCCTGACCATAGCGATCATAGTGTTGAGAAACATGCATTGGTTCTTTAGGATAACTAATCTGAAATATTGGCTATTCTAGGAACTTGCCAGACCTATAAACAAAATACAAAGGTAGATAATTGAATCGAAACATTTTTGCATCTTGGTAGGCTATACGTCCTGGGCTCTGTGGTTATGTCACGAATGTCATGTCTATATGTGTTTTGCCAGGTAGCCTAGCTAGCGAATTTTGTTTACTTTGCATCAGTAGGCAGGCAGGATAAACATTATTGATTATAAGACTACAGTATGAATCTGCCTCACCAATTTTTCTCTGATCACGAGGCACTACTCTGCTTCACCGCGAGCAGGGCGTACACAGAGTTTACATGGAGTTCATTGGAGAAGACAGAGGTGGTGAATTGCAGAGCTGATGAAAACTACACTTACAAAAATAAATAGCCTAATAAATTAATGTAATCTGTGCAAAATACGGACAGACTTGACAAAAATGATTGCAGTAAAGATATAAACGATAGAAAATACTATAAAGTGGTAGATTTTTTTCTATCGTCATAACGATATACAGTATATTGTCATATCGCCCAGCCCTACTTACTGCTTGTCTGAAGCCTGCCTAATTATTATAATGAATCTTCTTCATAACTTCCTTAGATGTGAAATAATTTATGAGGACAGAGGTTGTGTTGAGATTAAGATTTTCCCAAGCATTTAATGCAAACAAAATAAGGTGTTCCCAAAATAGATTTAAGAAAGTAGACCAAAGGCACGCAGGGCCAAATACATTAAATAATAGATATCTTGAGTTAGAATCTTATGTCAGATCTCATCTCTACTGCACACAGAGATTGTGAATAGGCTCCATTGGTTTCTGAACTGAAAACAAGACATGTGAATTCTCCATCTGTCTCTCCGAGCCTGTTTTCAATGTCAGTGTGTGAGGGTATGCGGGTTTGTGTGTGGCTAACCTCCCAGACTCTTTGTATTTATTTACTTTGCACGCAACATAAATCTTGTTTACTGTGGCTAGCATCACCATGTAATGCCAAACGGGACAAGGAACAGAAAATCTGAGCCTGTTATAGTAGCTATACTTTATACCTACGACCATCATTAGAACATTGAGCATCATACACATACAGTACGGGAATACTAATTGTAACAAATACTACATTAGAAGATATAATTTATAATAAAATACACACATTTGGTAGAGCCAAATATGGTTACTGATGTTTTTCATTGAACTGTCCACCAAAAGGCGTTTTGTTGTAGGGTGTAGAGATGGGTGCGTGTCTAGGGGCTCTGGAAGGGGATGGGTAGAGGAGGAGGGCAAGCCACCAGTGCTCAGAACAGGAGGGCCATGAACCCTATTTGTATCTATGGGTTTAACAACAATGGGGATCCTGGACAGGAATCACAGAGTGTCGCTTTTAAAGAGTACATGAAGCATTTTAATAGAGCAAAGTTGTGTTAGAAAGGGTTAAAAATATGAAGACACCCCCACATGGCGTATGCACAACCCTGCTCCGCGCGAACAGTAAGGCTCTGTGGCCGGTGTTTGTATACATTATGTCTGCAAACGTGTTTTCTCTCCCGCCGAATGCTGTGCTTTCATAGCCAAAAAGGAAAGGAGCTGTTTGTGGACAATCGTTCCTTAAGCTTTCTCTATCTGTGTGTTTTAATGTCTCAAAAGGTGTCACTTTCATAGTATTATTCAACATTATCAGGGAGTGTACCCGGACAGCACTGACGAAGATTTTCCTTCCATAAAGGGAGAGGCGGGGGGAGGGAGAGAGAGAGAAAGGGGGAGAGAGAGGGGAGTGGGTGGCACAATACAGCGCAATGGTTCTTCCCTCTCCTTGACACACGACCCCATGCTGAGGCGTAACACCTTACACCTCTCCCAACAACGCCTCGCTTCATCTGAAATAAATCCGCCACACGCCAAATGTAACATGTCAATGACAATATAATCCTTTCTTGCATTTTTTTGGGACCGGCTTCAAATATTTATTGAAAAACTGACGAAGAGCCCACAAAATACCTGTTTTCTCCTTGTGTGAAATTATCATCCACATCAAAATCCATCTGAGACCTGAAGCCAAGAGCTACAGAGCACTGCAGCCTTAAGCCAGGAACAATCAATGCAAAGTAAATATTATTAACTGCAAACACATGCTACTGATGGGAGGTGGGGAAAAAAGAAAAACTTAGGGGTTAATTTGTAAATTGCCAGGGCAGTGTTTGAGCACTGAATGAAAAGTACAGATGCTTCCACCTCTCTACATCCACATTTTGCATCACACACACAGGATTGGCATTCCAAAAAGGCACCCTGATATTGCAACGGTTAGCACCTTATTTTCCTTCATGGCACTTTCTACATTGGATCCTACATGATAAATGACTGAGTGGACCTAGTTACAATGTAGCCAGTTAATTAGTGTGTTTTTAATGTGAGTCAACACTGTAATCCCTGTTCTGGCTGCATTCAGTAGGTCGCCTAGGACTAGAGCGTTGTCAGGCAGACTTTTCCCTGACACATAAGGGACCTGTGTGTTTGTTGGTTAGGCTCCTAGCCACAACCACACACGTAACCACAGACCTTACTTCAAACAGAGCAGCAGACATGTTTAATTGCCGGATCTAGTGGGGAAAATAACAGTAAAATGGTGGACGATTCTGGGAGGAGATGGAGAGAGTTGGCTTACCTTAGCTGACCAGTGATATGTGATCCACTCATTCACGTTTCACTAAAAGCTATTTCTATTTGCCAATTCTGTGACAGTACTTTCCTTTGTCTTGGAATCACAGCTCACAACTAATTCCCATTGGTTTCTTTGTATTGTCATTGGGATATTTATTCTGGCAGTTGAGCACTGTTGAGAACATTCTTGAAAGGTGATGCTTCTTAAGGATTACTTTTTGATGTAAATTCAAATACAATTCTTGTCAAGTCTTAATAAAGTGAAGGAAAATCTTGCAGAAACCATGACCACCCATGTGTCATGCATGTACTATCAGGGTGGCCTGTAGGCGTCTCCTCAAAAATTATTTTTGGTCACATCGTCGCTAGATTATTCAGTATGCGTGTAATTCCCCTTTTTTCTTTCCCTTTCCACGATAATTGACAAGGCAGAAACTTTCTTTAACTCTACCAACTTACTGGTAATTTTAGGTGGCAAGTGTGCACTTATACAGTATAGTATATTTTCCACATTTGTTTTGTATTTTCATGTATTTCCATGTTTAGTCTTACATTTTATTGAAAGTGGTCTTCATAAGGTTTTAAAAAGTATTTCATTTAACTTGTTTATACCGGTTGACACCCTGTTACTGAACAAAAACTATTTTACATTTTTCACGAGAAAGAGATATTAAACTTCTGTGCACAACCAATGTTTCTTTCTCTCAAAAGAGAGTCCATCCACCTGACATGTTTGGCTTATGAAGATGTTTATTAAACAGCATAATGATTACATGTGTAATAATCACAACAAAATTACACATTAAAATGTGCAGTTTTATAACAATTGTTAGCACGGAGCCCAATATTCCAATTGGCATTGGTTTAAATTAAAAACCCAAACCGAATGAAATTGCATAATTTAAACAGAATAAAATGTTCAAACCTATTGAAATATAATTTGTTTGCAAAGTTTTATCTGTTTCTAAACTAATCGAAATACAAATTGTACCATGTAAACGGCTTAACGTAATGTGTCTCTTTCTTGGATCTCTGAATTGCCTCTATTTTGACATGGAGACTGTTTGCAATATAAAATCCCAGAAACACTCTTCTAATTTATATAGCTTGAGTTATAAATTAGCTAAAATGTTAGCCTGTTAGCATTATGTTAAATGTTCACTAGGAAATGCATGGATACATAGAATCTAACCTGCTATTTCTCTCTTCCTCATCCAGCACCATCGTCCAATCCCCTCCTCCGCCTTTTGTACGCATCATCAACGGTTACATCACAGTGCAGCCGCCGGATAGAGCAAGCGGACATTACAACTACCAGCAAATACCTTCATCTGCCTCCTCTTCCTCATTAGTGTTATTTACCGGCACAGTGCTTCTGACTGTCCAACAGATGTGGACTGCATTGCTCTAGGGCTGATTGATAGATTGTGTTTGTTTTATAAACATTGTCCTTCATGTAGAATATATGCTCTCATTTGTTGGCTCACTGACAATGGAGTGTGTAGAATATTGGGTCACATTGTAGACCCCCTGAGATTTGGAACCATAGGACACTATGTTGAGTCCTGAAGTCTAGGACTCCTGTCGATTCTCAAGTTCAACGGTCCTGTTCTAGACTACATTTACAACACAATGATTTGTGATGTTTAGTACATAGAACAAACATGTTTAACTGCAGCTGTGGTTGTACAGTGGACATTAGGACTAGAAAATATCTCTTAGTGAGGCCATACACCACAGATGATAACATTCCATAGAAACTCAGGTATGAGGGAAGGTTTGAGCTTTTTTAAGAGCTCCCATTGGTTAAGTCAAAGAACGGCCTTTAGAGGCCCAAGTCGACTTTTATTACACATTTTGAAGAAACCATTACCAGCCACCATGTGCATGTCTGTGCGTGTGCGTGTGCAGTGTATTTTTAACAAATTCTATCAGCTCTTAATTGTCTGCCCTGTAAAACAAGGGCTTTTGCTCAGCCTTAATTTATTCTTCTATTTTAGAAGAATGTTTAGTATTTCATAATACTGTGGGGTCAAATGTATATAATGTATTTACATATTATAGATGTATTTTAGAGATACATAAAGAAAATAATTATTGGATATTTTTGGTTTGTTTATAAATAGATATTCAGTATATTTTTGTGATTAATTCAGGAACTAACCACCATAGCTTGTCATATCTCTATGAGGTGAATGTGTTTGGAAGGGAGAGTTGGTTAAGTCATACTGTATCTATCAGTGTTATATTTGGCTTTTTTGTATGCGTATGCTCAGTTGAATTTATTATGATTCTGTTTTACATAGAGATTATCTGTTTAATTTATTTAACTATAGTTGTAGCCAAGGTAAATCCTTGCCAATGTTATTTCTTTGCAGGCCATATGTTGTAAAGTAACACATTATCTGTGTGTTAATACAATATGTTTTCAAATACATTTGAATTCACATCATATTATTGCTACGTAATACAGCAACTGGTACTGTACGGTATTATAATGAGATTTAAATAAATGTCAGCTACTCAAATCAACCACGTTCTTCATTCCTTTGGCGTTTGCATTACAGTTCTGCATGACATGATTGTGATATTTCTACAAAAAAAGCTGAAAACAATAAAGTATTTATCTAGTTAAACATCATGTTGGGTCATTTATGCTTGCCAACAGGAAGCCTGTTTTCTGCAAAAACAAAACAATACATGACTGGGAATTCTGGGAAAGTATGGGAAATGAGCGTAGTCGTTGCCAAGACACGTTTGTGTAGTACGACAGTCTGGAATAGTTTAGTTCTGTTCTGACACATGCATGACACAAATAAACACTGCTTCATGTGTTTATGTGAGGGTAATGTTCTGTGATAAGGGTGCATTTAGCTGCTACTTGATGTGTTTATGTGGGCTGCCACAAACAAGGCAGCCGCTGTCTCGTGGTGTATGTGGGTCGAGCGTGAAATAAACAGGGTGCCAGAGTAAATGAATGTGTTTGAAGTGCAGGAAATAAGAGTTAATTGATTTGTTCTATCAACAGGAAGGAGGCCAAATTGACTTGTTAGATTGGGGAGCTGATTTACGATTGGCCCGTGAGTCAGATTGGGTCATTTACAGTAATATAGGTATATAAGGTTTGACCTTTTTATGTATTATGACATTTTCAAAGAACATTTGTAAGCAAAATTCAGTGTTTGCTTCATTGCATCATCTTTACAACATTATTCATATTGTTTTCTAAATGCTTTGAGCTGATTGTTTATGTGAATAGGTGCATCTGAGGGAATCCTGTACAGCACTTTGAGCGGTCAGAAGGTTAGAAAAGCGCTATATAAATGCTGGCTATAAAATAATACATTTTCCATGACTTTATGTGTATTTTGTTCACGTTATGGACTATAGATTTCAGAGTCTGTCATGGATCCATCATTCAGCTTTGACTGTGTGTGTGTGTGTGTTTCACGGGTGTTGGGAGAAAGAAGCAGAGCTCTCGAACAAGCTAAAATCCTATTTGCTTTAATACAAACTCGTCAAAGCTATCAATCATAAATCATCTATACACAGACAGTGTCTCTGCCCCATGTAATAGCCCAGGCCACGCTGTCATTCCATAGAAGCTCAAACAAATACAACGTCAGACCATAAAACACCACCCCCGTTCACCACGCATGCTGACATTTGTTGCATTTCATTTTCAGCTCATTTAGCAGCAAGTACTTTTGGGGCGTCTCTGTGAATTCCAAGCCCCAAAATTGAAACTTAATAGACAGAAACGCTTGTTCACTTTGGCCCAGTCTCTAACCTGGTGCCTCGTCTCTGTGTCTGTGTGCGCGCGTGTGCGCGTGTGTGCGCCTGTGTGTCAGGATGTGTGAGTCTGTACGTAATTGAGATAGATAGATTCTAACAGCAACTGCTGATAATTCATACATATAATCACAAACACACGTGCATGGCACGCTATATGGAATGCTATTTTTTTTGTTTTTTGTTATTTCACCTATAATTCATCTTTTGACTGGACCTCTTTAGGCTTATGAGCAAGTCTGGAGAAATCTGACTCATACTAGAGGTCTCCTTTACAACATTAAGTGGGCTGCTTCATGCAACACAAGCAAATGAGAAAATGTAAGCCTTACAAAAACATACTGCAGCGGAGAGGAACTGGGGTTGCCAGATTGGACAATGTAAACCTGCAGGGATTGAAAGCAGATGGCAAGTGCGGATGTCTGCTTCTCCTGGAACACAACTGGATGTAAAAAATATTGATATAGTCTTGATATAAATGCACATATGGCTTAAAGGACACAGGCTGGGTCCTCCTAATTAACATCTATTGTTTGCACCCAAGTAATTTATTCTATCTTAAGTATATGCAAATAATTAGGGCTTTATCGGTCACTCATCTACAATGTTTCATTGCTTTGATTGTGGGAAACCAGTTTTGTTTGGTTTGGTTGATAAGTGATGATTACTTTTGAGGAATACTTTTAAATCTTTGTTATTTAAAGAGTAACTAGAGGACATAGTCCAAACCAACCCATCTATCCATCTATTTATTCATCCATCCATCCATCCATCTATTATTCCACTCATCCAACATGGCTGACCAGGTCAAGTCACTTTCTCATTGTTAAAACAAACCTAGATGTTAGTGTTTACCTGACGTAATCTGGTCAATTCATCAAAGACGATAGCATAAACCTATACCAGTATCTGTCTTCTGACCACTACATTAGTCTACAGGTCACTGAGGCCAGCATTAAGTGAGACTTGGTGTAATTAGCGCTGCGTTGAATGAGCTCTCTGTATATTTTTATAGAAAATCTCCCCTGGGTATCATATGTTATTTATCGGAGCTGGTAAGTTCCTTAACCTGGAGAAGGGTGAAGAAGGGGGAGGGGCGTCTTATAAAGCAAAATAATACAGGTCCACTTACAGAAATGGAAAGCAAATTCAGATTATCTGTTAACATTTTTTGCATTTTTGGACAATGCAAATGGGGATGTTCATTGTCCCATGGGTTGTGTGTGTGTGTGTGTGTGTACTGTACATAACTTAGACTGGGATCTGATATCACAGTAGTGGGTATTCAAAAGGTTCTTTTTGTTTTTATCTAAAGAATCAAGAGAGAGAGAGAGAGAGAGAGAGAGAGAGAGAGAGAGAGAGAGAGAGAGAGAGAGAGAGAGATATAAGCACACTCAAACAGTGTAATCTCTAA
>JAODLL010001059.1:0-13485 GCA_026546735.1 Forbesichthys agassizii | reverse complement strand
AGTAGTAACTGTTGTTTTTCAGAGTAAATGTTTTACACATGTCATATATTAAAAGAAAGAGATGTGTGCAGGTATTGCCACTGGAGGTAGAGAACTGACTTAATGGGTCCCCATGCCACAAGTGTTTATAGGATGTTATAGGATGTTTTGTTTACTGATTCCTAGATGGATTTCAACTCTAAACCAATACCAAAACACGAAATATGGCTGATTCAGCAGTTCCTTGGTAATGTCTGAAGGAATTTTTATATCAAATAATATTGAAACTTGCCTGTACAGTAGCCTACATGTTTCACATGAACAATTAGACTACCGCTGGAAATGTATATCAACCACATAAATGTGTCGTAATATGTTGTACCACTAGGTGGCAGTACATTTACATGATATAGAGGAGATATATCCCTTTTATAATTGAAGCTTCAAAATGATGGCCAAGTGGATACTTTTTATGAGCTGGTGTTTAATTTTAAGTTAATGACACCCCCAACCCCCCCCCCCCACACACACACACACACACACACACACACACACACACACGCACACACACACACAACACACATTCATATTGTGTAATTATCTTAATGTTTAAGAGTCAAACAACATGTTTATGTTTTAACGCGTCTTCATATAATGTCGTTTATTATGTTTTAATTTTTATCTTCTTTTATTTTTGTTACCGATAGGCGATAGGACATGTGACTGAATTAGAAACTCGCATGGTGTTTGTTGCATGATCCGCTTTAGTTTTTAAAGTCCGGTGATCCGGCGGCAGCAACCATCCGGAGAGAGGACCACTAAAACTACCTTTCTGGCCAAATCATGGCGAACAGTGGGCAAAAAGTAGTGCTGATCACCGGCTGCTCCTCAGGCATCGGGTTACGAATCGCCGTCACGCTGGCTAAAGATGAAAAGAAGCGTTACCATGGTAAATGTGCCTTCTTTACAATCTTTCTAATGAAGAAACCAGTTTTCTAGAATCTGGCTCGCCTTTACTGTAAACCTATTCCAACCTATTTCTCTAACAGTTTTTCTGAAATCCTCTTGCGCTCAGGTCTACCTTCTTTCACCTTACTTCAAACAGCAGCAGCCAGTTGTGATATCAGCTCCATACGGCTACCGGTAGCCTACTTTGGTACCGATAGGTCTACTCAAATTCGGTCTAATTTTATTCAGCTATTATAATGTGAAAGCGCAATTTTCAGGGTATGACTGTGAAAGGATGACGCTTGCCAGGCGAGGATCGTAAAAGACGCTGCCAGTTCCCTTTCAAGTGACTTCTCTAGCACAAAGCCTCTTTTATCGCCCTGAATTGTAGACCGCTGCTCTGGTTTAGTGCCGTGTCTAATGTGCTTATAGTTTCCTAACTGGAGCGAGTGTTGAAAGAAGGACAAAGTTTGAGACCTGTACAAGCGAGGGTTCACCAAAGCAAGGCGTGTTTGAAGTCTTCATCGGTTCAGCGGAGTTGTGGATCTCAGTCAGCAACCTAGTCAGTCTGACATTGTTCATGGGCTTCTCTTTCCTACCGTCATCCTGACATGTGGTTACGTTCAATAAGTTTCTTTTTGGACTGCTGGGGCTTGAGGATTAATAATAGATGATCGAGACAAACTTCTTTATCACTGTCTGAACTCTGACCTGGTTGCATCTGCAGAATTAACTTTACACAGCTCCAAAGATTTCATGCAATTAAACAGAAGTTATTTGAGCTTTTGCATGGCATGGCCAGTAGGAATGACAAATGCCAAATTCATTCAAGCCTAAAAAAAACATTTTGTATGCAATGCGATGTTATTTATTCAAGAATGTTTAAGCTTCCCAAAAATAATTCCTTCAGGAGCCAGAGGAACAATGGGCCCCTTGTTCAGCTTTCCACCAATACATAAATCGTGTAGCTGCTTCACAGACACTTAATTCTGTAATCATAAATATCTAATTAATGGACAGGCCTACTGTGTATTGTATTCAACTACACAATCTTGCTTTGACAAGTTAGGTAACAAATAATAGTACATAACCCACATTTTTATGCAAGCAATGTTTTTACTATCATATAGTTACAACCCAGCACTCTATAGTTTCTATTTAGTAGATTTTCTAATATCCATGTCCTGTGCTCTGACAAGAATCAGATAAGAGCTTGACGTTGTCGAGGACTATGGATGCACTTTGATTAACAGGTTTACACCCACTGTTCACCTTATTGTGTAAATTGAAGGGTTCTGTCTTTTAGATAAGGACAGCAAGTGTAGCGGAGTCTCTAGTGCGTGCTGTAAACGTGTGAGAAGCAAGCCTGGAGTTACTGAATCAACGTATTGTACTGTATATATTGTACTGTATATTGTACTGAATACACTATGTACTGTATAGGCTAATGCTGCCAAGTGTGCAAAGTTAAAAGGAAATCAATTTGGTGTGTTATACCTCACAGGCACTGTATGCAAATGAGTATAAGTGTATACATGACGGGGTCTGTGGTTTCGACACAGTAATGAATGTGTAGTGTGGGTGTGAGTGTGCATTTGTGTGTGTGTGTGTGTGTGTGTGTGTGTGTGTGTGTGTGTGTGTGTGTGTGTGTGTGTTTGTGTCTATGTGTATAGAAAGTATTCATTTATTTTTGTGTTTTTATGCTAACAGTATAAGCTCCTGAATAGTGGATACCTGAATATCCTCGAGAGGATTAATAAAGTATCTATCTTCTATTATATATCATCTGTCCACAGATCTTAATGACCCAAAACAGACTATAGGTGTTCTAAAACTGAACAAGTACAGATGACACTGGACCCTCTCTCTCTCTCTCTCTCTCTCTCTCTCTCTCTCTCTCTCTCTCTCTCTCTCTCTCTCTCTCTCTCTCAGTTGTTGCTACCATGCGAGACCTGAGGAAGAGAGACAAACTGGTGGAGGCGGCGGGCAACAGCTACGGCGAGACACTCACGCTGTTGCCGCTGGACGTGTGCAGCGATGAGTCAGTCAGGCGGTGCGTGAACAGCGTGAAGGAACGCCATGTTGACATCCTTAGTGAGTGGGACACGGTTGAAGCACTGTCCATGACCCTTATCCTGGCAATGCCCTGAAATAGATAGCCGTTTGTACCCTCTCCTGTGTGTATGTGTGTGTGTGTGTGTGTGTATGTAGGTGTGTGAGCACACGTGTGTGTTTATGTTTGTATGTTTTTGCGTACTGTGTTTCTGCGAGTGTCTGTTCAAATAGACAACCTACTTTTAATACAATTTAGTCGTTTCAAGGCTAACAATGAGCTCACAAATCTGGATAACGTTTCTATTTATAGGTTATTCATTCATCCCTTGCATGACAACATCAGATTTTACCCAGAGGCTCTTTGCCTCAGGTTCATAGAGTCGCAGCACGCACCTCGTATTGTGTGGCAGTAACACACTGACACCTGGTGGTAACTACAAGTAATGCGTTCCGTATTACAGTATTGTCAACAACAGGTTCATTGCAAAGCCAACTGTCCAGCGGGTGTTATTTTTACAGAGCATTCTTTGCTACTACATGTGTTCTACTAGATCCATTGTTTTGCAATTTGCATCCTCTGACACAATCATTAACTTCTTATCTGGTCGAGGTTATGGTTATGGGTATGTTATTAGGTGTATTATCAAGAGGTTAATGTTTAATCAGATGAGGTTAGGATGAAATACATATTTAGGTAATTAAACAGCTGGCGGGAGGCTGGGGGGTGTAATACTGTAATTTATGTTGTTTACACACAATCGTGCCAAAGCATAAGTGTATGTTTTGTGGTTGTAGGTTATGAGACCACATGTTAAATAATAGGGAAAATTAGATCTGTCCCGCAACACAAACCGGTGTGTTTGTGTTTCATGTAATTATGGGGGTCTGCTGCAAACCCCCATGAGAATAATTACTAACAAGATGATGATTCCTTTCTGTGCGATGGGCTAGTCAACAATGCAGGGGTCGGCTTGCTGGGTCCAGTGGAGAGCATCAGCATAGACGAGATGAAGAGAGTGTTTGAAACCAACTTCTTTGGCACGGTGCGCATGATAAAGGAAGTCATGCCTGACATGAAGAAGAGGCACTCAGGGCACATAGTGGTGATGAGCAGCGTCATGGGCCTACAGGGTAAGATGATTTCTTGGGGCTGCTTGTAGTTAAGATTAGTTGAAAGGAGCCAGGCTTGTTGTGCGGGGAGGTGCCTGCAGGGGGTGATAGAGTTGATTACGGTCCGGTACATTTTTTGTGAGATCCTCATGACGTTAAGGTTGTGATTAGTGTTAGCTTAGACACACGATAATGTGCACAAACAGCATTGAGGGCTTTTGGTTAATACGTCAAAGTTAAAGGTAAGGTCAGCTATTGCAAGCTTTTTGTAAGCTAATGCACATTTAGTAAAATAAACAAAGTGGACAACACCGCTCACATCAACAAAGCCGTACTACGCTTTGCTTCAGAATGCATTTTGATGTGCGGAGTGGCTGTTTGAAAATGACTGATGAAAAATAAGTTTAAAAAAATGATGGATACTGTACAAGGTTATATTTGCTCATAATAGGTAAATAAATCTGCCAATAGAACAAGTGAACATTTGCTTGTAAGGTTTCTTTAAATACGATATATCTGGATAGATGAGCTCTTGTTAGGTAATTGTGTCTTAGTGTAGTTAGATCTTTTTAAATATGTTTACATTTTTAACTACATTTTACAAATATACTTGATAAGATTTAGATTTTTTTGTAGTGAACCATGCAAATGACCGCACCAATGAATCATTAAGACTAGAAAATTAGAAATAGATGGAAAGAGTAGTATTTGTCTAATGTAATGTAATAATTGTTTTGGTCAATATTGAAATCACAATAATTTAACACGATTAAATATTGACTTACATATGTTGCAGTTACTGCACAAAAAAAAACAGTTAAGCAAATAAACAGTGAAAACACCAGCGAAATGTCCCTTAATACTTTAACTTTCACCCTGGGAGGGGCGTAAGTGCACAATATTTTACTTGCAAAACATAATGTGCAAAATAACCGTTTTTTCTCGATTGAATTGTTTGTGTGTGATTAAAATGTTAGTAATTGCACAGCCTGGCATATTCCTAGCCTATACCATGGAATAAACAAATAAAGCCTTGATTTTCTAGAAATATGATGACTCGGGTGTCACAAGCAGTGTGCACCCCCTCCCCAGAAATAAAAGTTATCCCACTGAATGTTACGGGTCCATATATTACTATTACATAGCCTACATATACAGTACATATGTATGTATTGCATACGTATCAGAAATGAGAAAGCAGAAGACTACCGTGGACTTTCTCCCTCTGCTAGTGAGTTTCTTCCGTGAAATGCTAATTGATGGAAAAACCTGTATTTCTTCCAAACCCGTTTAGGGGTGGTGTTCAACGACGTTTACACCGCCTCTAAATTTGCCATGGAGGGGTTCTGTGAGAGCATGGCCGTGCAGCTCCTCAAGTTCAACATCAGGTAGCCCCCCCCACCCCCCCCCCCCCTCCCCCCTTGCCTCTTATAACGCCTTAATTGTTTCCTCTCAGCTCAGAGCCGGTTGTGAGGTTTCTAACCAGCCCAACAAGGCCTAACGAGCTCGCTCCCCCTAGGCTGTCTATGATTGAGCCTGGTCCTGTGCACACTGAGTTTGAAACGAAGATGATGGCGGACGTGGCGAAGATGGAGTACCCGGGCGTAGACGCTGACACAGTTCGCTATTTTAAAGACGTCTACATTCCGTCTTCCATAGATATTTTTGAAGCCATGGGGCAGACACCGGAGGACATAGCCAAGGCGAGTGCATTCATGCGGAGCCTTTTCATAATAAATTAATAATTATTAGAAGAAATATTTTTAAAATAAATTAACATTTATTGATAATACATTGTTTAGTATTGTCGCTGAGAACAAAATGTGTTAAATGTACTACTAATACAATACTACTATGTAGAATGCAGTACAGGATATACAACATAGCTTGTTCCTATGTATCTAAAACAGAACGCGGTTGTGGCTCCCGGCCAGATGGCCCAACATGCCAATTTATTTGCAAATACAGTATGCAGACACACAATAATCGTGTTAAGAAACGAACAGTAAACAATGTTCTCATCCCACTAGTGCACTAAGAACGTGATAGAGTCAAGCAGCCCTCGCTTCAGGAACCTGACCAACAGTCTGTACACCCCCATCGTGGCTTTGAAGTACGCAGATGAGACAGGCGGCCTGTCAGTCAACACCTTCTACAATCTTCTCTTCAACTTCGGCCCTCTCATGCACATAACCATGAGCATCCTCAAGTGCCTGACATGCAGCTGCCTTCGCAGGCGTACCGTCTCTGCCGACTGAGGGGAAGGGGGGGAGTTGACACTCTGAAACCCACCCCCAAGAACCCTGGGGTTGTGGGTTCACCTGGTAGCCCAGGACTGAAACTAAGAGGGATAAAGAGGGGGCCTCTTCAAAGAAACTGCCATGATAAGCTTTGCCAGACAACATGCGCAATTGCACAAATTTTGAACTGGCATAATGGACGACCTCCCACATGATCAAGCACGCACCCAAACACACACGCACGCACATTAAGTTAGTAGGAAAATGGCTTGACTGTATAAATACTGTATGAATGCCATGTCAATGTAACATACTGAGAGACAACAAAGCACAAACGCAAAACAATATAATCTGTTAGCATTAATAACAGGATAGAAGTATAGATTTATAATATTGACATTTCTCCTGTTGTAACTAAAGTCTCAGGCGTCAGAGGACATTAAACATGAGTCAGTAAGAATATAGTTGAATTTTTCTGATATGTTCTGTTTTTATTTTGTCTAAAATAAAAAAAACTAGTATTAAGTTCATGTCTGTTAAATCATAATTTAAAATCTTTGTGTGTGTTTTTTCAAAAGGTCTGTGAGGTAATATATCAGACATCTAATGTTAAATGTAACAGTTGGATTTAGAAATAAGCCGCAGTTGGATTTACTATCAAATATGATTGATTTACGTAGTTTGATATGGCAGTGATATCAAGGCTTTTAGCCATGTAAGCACTGTCCGTAAGACCCCCTGTGCACCAGCAGTGGGCAGTAGTCCACTGTTTTTGTGAAGAAATTTGTACTTTTGGTGTCATGAGTTAAGAAATTAACAACGGTGTGTCTTTCCATATTTTCCATCCATAACACACACATGTAATGTATGTAATTACAATGTAATTCATGTAAGTAATATGAATACATTGATGGGGAAAAGAATATACTCAGCAACATACTCAGATAGACCAGTCAGCAAATTGAGACATCATGATTTCAGACTACTTACACCTTTACACCGAACAATACCAATTACATAAATGCGTGGACTACACAGACTACAGAGATATAATAGATATGGCCTGTATGGTTCTGTAAGTGTATTTATTTTTTCATATACACATGTATGCCGCGGCGCACAAATACACGCGTTTGTGTGCACATGAATGCGTGTGTGTGTGTGTGTCTACGGGCCGAGCTAGTGATCTGTTGATGGATATAAAGAGGTCACGGCCTGCTGCCGGTCTGGCCCCCTCCCTATTGACCCCCACCCTGCTCACACACACACCATGCTTTGTGTCGTGTGAGAGAATGTGACCTGGTTCCCATTCCCGAGGTGGGGTTGGACCCTGTTAATGACGGCCTCCTCAGACACACAGCGCACCCTGGAGCCGCCTACTTCTACAGCTGCCCCTTCCCCCCCCCATCCTTCCCTCTGGGGGGCCCGGAGCCCCCTGGGTTGCAGAGAAAACTGTCCCCCTACGGACGAATGTATCGTCGGACAGACCGGGTCCGTATACAGTAGAAAAATGCACCGCCTGTGTTGCCGGGAGACGCCACCCTCCCTGGCCGCATCAGGGCTAAAGGAGGAGGGGGAGAGAGCAACCGGTTGCAGACCTGCGGTGTCTGCGCGCCGCCGCGTACAATGAACGCAGTGCCACAGTCGTGTGTGTGTGTGTGTGTGTGTGTGTCTTTATCAGAGGCGACAGCTCCACACAATGGAACAAAGGTGCTGTCAATCACAATCAAACGTCTTGTGCGTTTGTGTGTTTGTGTATGCGTGTGTGTGCGTGTGTGTGTGTTCACGCGTGCATGT
Source organism: Forbesichthys agassizii (assembly GCA_026546735.1). Classification (NCBI taxonomy): domain Eukaryota; kingdom Metazoa; phylum Chordata; class Actinopteri; order Percopsiformes; family Amblyopsidae; genus Forbesichthys; species Forbesichthys agassizii. The sequence continues at coordinate 5,356 of JAODLL010001059.1, read as the reverse complement.
GTGCGCACGCGCGGGTGGGGGCATGAGCCTCTGCATTTCGAATGTTAGGGATGAGTGGGGGGGGTTATGAGCACATAGGGTGGGGGTGGGGGGGGATTTAGAAAAATGGGGTTCTGTGTGTCTGATTTGGGCGGGAAGGGGGTGGGGGAGAAATGGGTTGCCCCGGTCCATGAATGGGAGACCTAATTGAACAAACACATGAGTTAGAGAAAGTCCCAGTTAAACAACAGCTTTTCTCTTATCAGACCATTGTTACGTTGGGTTTTGTTTCGGGACTGAGAGCGTAATTGCAGTAGAATCGGAGCGGTGTGACACAGCTTGGTCTTGTGACCTCACCCCAGTCACTCAGTTCGCTGGAAAAGCCTCCTCCTCTGTCAGAGAGCGTGTAGAACAACAATGGAAACGTGATAGCGATAGCTGCTTCCGAGCTACACCAAATAGACCCTGCAGACAGGAACTCAAACACAGTGAACAAGTGTGTGTGTGGCCGTCCCACCCTGGCCTGAAGTGCAGCCTGAGATCTAGACGGGTTGGGTTAGGGTGGATCACCAGCACCCTGTCTTGCTGTGCTGCTGTCAACATGATGCCATGGTAATGGGGATCTTCTCTGGACTGTCTGTTCAAGGGTACACACACACACACACACACAAGCAGCTTAAGGCCCTAACGAGACAGCTGTGAGCTCGCAACACAGGTTTAAGGTCAACAGCCGTGAGACCAGTGTCCTGTGTGGCCAGAGGCTTAGCCACACGGGACACATTAGCATCCACAGGGATGGTTTGAGGCTGAAGGGAGCTATCAATCCTTATGTTCTAAAAACACCAGAGCCCCCCTCCCCCACACCCCCACCTGCCACCCAGAATACAAGCCCCAGGGGGAGACGCAACCACCAGACTGGCTCTGTTGGTCTCCATAACTCCAGCGTTATGCGCTGACCTCTCAAGGGCATCTTCTGGTTTGTTCGGTCACGGAGAAGGGTCACCCATCACCCTCATTTCAGGAGCTGTCAGGGTGGACGTTCACAATCGTCCGACAAATCAGTCTTGTAGCCCAATAAAACATGTTTAACAAACACAGAACACTCTTGTCTTGATCATTACAACATCGCTGTTGTCCCATTTTCCAATCTCTGTCTTCGGGAACACAAACAATCCCGCTGGAATTTCCAGCCCAGCGACTGAGTTAGCCAGCCACCGTATAACTTGGTTCACCTCTGTTCACTCCCTCAAAACCACGGGCTCTGTGTGCTGTGATTAGAGGATCCGATCTGTGTTCTACCATTATGAGGAGGGTTGTCGGATTATCGTGCCCTGCTTAAGACGGGTGTAACGAGAGCTGCAGTTACCGCCTTCATGGGGAAACGCAATATACTTTTAATTGCAGACAGTGGGACAAGATGTGGAGTTCATTCTGAACCAGGAAGTGTGTAGGTTTATTCCATATAGGAGTCAAATAGCAGAGGTAATGCTGGTAATCTTCACATTTGGGTTGAAACCTAAAACTCCCACTTTTGTGAAAATTGAGCAACATGTGTCCGGGATATAAATACACATGCACACATAAATAACTTATTTTCTGTGTCCCCATTTTACGAGCTGATTCTCTGGTTCTTGTTCTCACATCTTAACGTTACCCTTGGTGTCTGAAGTACGGTTCAATCTTTCTTTCTTTTTTATTTACTGGCAGTGTTGTCATTAGATGTATGGGGGCTTAAGGGGGAGCAGTGCGGAATATTTAGAGAAGAAATAACAGTTTGTTGCTTTCTGGGTTAGATTTAATTGACCCAAGTGGTGGTTGTCCTCTTTGCTATTTTCCCAGCTACTGATTGTCTGCATGTTTGTCTCTGATTGGGTTGGAGTGTCCATACTGAATGTGACAGTATCTGGACTTACTGTACCGATGTTAACATTAACTCATGTCTGGGTGCATTACTAAAAAGGATATTAGCATTGGCCTGACCACTTACAGTGACGACACCCCCCCATCCCCTTCCCGCGCTCCGACACACACACACACACACACACACACTCACTCAGACACAGAAGATAAATGTACTGTGCAACACACACTGACCTCATTAGTGTGTCCTGTCGACGCTGAACTGTGCTGCATGCCGATGCTGGCAACATCAGACCTCACCCTGCGGAGCCAGTAAAATAGCCGTTAATCTAATCTCTTCACCATAGCTGGCAGTAAAGATAGGACCGTATGAAGGAGTGGGTGGAGAGGGGCATACGTCCAGAGGCTGTCCTTAGCCATGGAGACAACATTGTTGTTTATGCTCCAGTGAATCACATCGAGCTGCCAGTCTGCCTGTCTGCCAGCAAATCACATTGAATATGTTATTCTCTGAAAAACACAATCATAACAAGAAGGGGTTTTGATTTAAAATACGCACAGTTGTTTAGTATATTCCCATTGTTGAGCCTGTTGGCACATTTGATCATTGTGTTTGCTCCATTGCAGGCCAATGATAAATCTAACACCACATTTTTGAACCCACCAAGGACTTATATATTTTTTCAAACAAAAGAATGCCTTTGTCTTTTGACCGTGAAAAGATGTTCATAGATTTGTTCCCAGTTGAAGAGATGTCTTTGTTGGTAATCTCCATTTGGCCCAGCCTAATCACTACACAAACACGCCTCTCTTATTTGGCCTCTATCACTCACTCTCTGATATCATTCTCTCTTTACCTCTCCAACTCTATCTGTCTCAACTAACGCTGTCAACTGAGGTCACTCTGTCCAAATGTCTACCCTACACATTGCTCATTGTCACCCACTTTGCACGCACATATTTTGTATATATAAAAGAGAGCGAGGGCCAAAGAGATGGGGTGAAAAGATACACCTAGCTTTCACACTTCCTCCCTCTATCGCCTCCGCTTTGTATTCTCCCCTTCATCTTTCCCCTCTATCTCATCACACCATCTAAATTGTGTTCGTGTTGGTCCCCGGGGTAGTGACACCACGGTCTGCGATACATCAGCTTTGCCTGGTTTCACTTGATGGGCAAAGCTTTATGATGGACAGGTATTCCTCTAGTCTAAGGTATTTTTTTACGGTAAGCGATATGAGCTGTGACTCTATAAGAAACCCATTTATTTTATTATCTTAAACCATAAAAAACATATAAACATCCATGATCACCATTACAATGTGTATGCACATATTTTAGATAATTAATCTAGGTTGTGTCTTTTTTTCTTAGACTATTCTCTCTTGACCGCTTGAGAAACAGCCACCCCCACATAAGCGCTATTCTAAACACTCCCGCCAATGTTAAAGAAAAAAGGTTGGGCTACATCGGCTGTTGTTCACACATACCGCCGCCTACAGTCATATAAAATAAATAATGAGTCACGTAATCGTTCATTGGCCAATTGACAGCATATATCAGTGAAAACAAATAATGTCATTGTACATGTACGTATGTTTATGTGCATAACTACTCAGGAGCAAGTAAGTGAGATAAAGGCAGAGGGTTAGAAAATGCAGACAAGAAGGGTGTATTGTTACAGTAATTTAACAAAATGTTGTACTTTCAAAGTGGAATATTTAATGGGAGAGCAACAAATTATTTATTTTATTGTTTCCATCAATGTAAACACAGAACACTTTAGATATTGTTTTTCTTTAGCCATTACTGATGTAATAAAAGCAAATCAAATTGTATTGCTAGTTTTATAATAAGGTGTGTGTGTGCTTGTGTGTGCGTGCGTGCGTGCGTGTGTGTGTGTGTAGGTTTTAGGTACATTGTCTTTTTCAGAAGTCCATTTGCGATCAGATAACCCAAGATACATTTTATTAAGTGAACCTGTGTGAGTGTGGAAGCAAAGGGGGGGGGGGGGGGGGATCTGACAAAATGCCTTACCAAAGTATATAGTATGTCATGGAAAATATGGTCTATAATAGTAAGCTTTAGGTACACGAAGAATAAACAGACCAAGTATTTGTGATGGCATGAGAGCCACTAAACCTATGAGAGAGCCCAGATATTTTCCCCGTGGCTCCCTGACCTGGGCAGAAAGGCCTAACTGTGCCCTGAGCGCTATGGCTGAACCACCATCATGTGATCGCCCACTTCCTGGACGCTTTCCAGGAACGAACAGTGATGTGTTTGGGCCTTGATGGGAAACATATCCCTAGGAATGTGACATCGAGAGGGCTGAGTGTGTGTGTGTGTGTGTGTGTGTGTGTGTGTGAGGGTCTCACTTTTCTCAGCAAAACGACCTTCCTCCAGAGGCTGCGTGGAGGTCAGGGGTCAGGTGAGTCCAATGCCCACACTCTTCAGCAACACAAAACCAAACTCTACCCAGAAGCCCTCAGGGCATTAGTGGACACAAATGGCGGCATAGCCAATAAATTCCTCCCCTCGCTCACACACAGTTTCCCAAGGAACCAAGACTGCATGTCTATGAGTATCAGCAGACCAGCGCCATTGCTAAATGCCTTACACACACTCACTGTGCTGCACTGAAACTAATGAGTAATGGTCCGTGCAGTTATATGAAACTATCGGTGTTCGGAATACAGTACGCAGCCAAACTGTTTACTGTTTACAATGGGCCAGTGTATGCCAAAGGATGTGATGTAAGCTCGTATCTTTTTCCACGCCTTTTATGCGCAATGTCTATGTCTCTTTTCTCGTTTGCACTCTATTTCTTTTGTAGTTTTGTTTTCTGTCTCTCGTAGCCCGGGGTACGTGTCATCCTATGTTCGATTCATCACGCAAAACCACCCACAGTACAATATGTTTTGTAGCAGCCATGGGCCTAAAAAAAACAGATTTCTCCTGTTACAATAAAAGTTTTAGTGTTTACGCCAACATGGCCTTAACCACAGCATCCACCAGAATTCGCATGGTTCCTAGTGCATTCACATACATTTATGAGTTTGTTTTAAAAAGCCATCATCCGAGTCTCCCGAGGCGTTGTCAACGAGACGTAGGATAATATTCCTTACACGTTGACCTCTATACCCCCCATCCCCACCCACTCTTGCAACACAAGTCCTCGCAGGAAAATAATAAACAGATGAGTAGGTTGGGAACGGCTTCCAGCGCCGACAGCCAGGCGGGTAAGCATCGGGGCAGAGCACCGCTCAGGTTCCCACCAGGCTGACTGGAGGAGGGCAGGCCTCGGCTTGACTCCCGTGTCACCCATGTAGAACCAGTCAAACAAGCTCTCGCACACCGTTACCTGTCACTCTCCTCCCCGGTACACACCCGATACGCAAGCCCCAACACACGCTGACACAAATCACAGCTTCTCCTCTTTTTTTTTTTGTTCTTCTTTTGATTTGAGTTTTTACAAGATTGTTTTTTGGGGGGGGGGGGGGGGGGGGTAAAACCC